>CAEGAD010005389.1:0-83677 GCA_903067055.1 Poeciliopsis paucimaculata | reverse complement strand
ATTAAATAATCAAAATAACTTAAAGCAAACATAGTCTAAAAAAAAAAAAAAAATAAATTAAAATTCGGTAAAAAAAAAAAAAAAAAAAAAAAAAATCAAAAGGAAAAAAAAAAGAAAAAGAAATTCATGGGTTAATTTCTTTTTTTCTTCTTCTTCTTTCTCTCTATCTGCAGCAGGAGACCGTGCAGGCGTCCCTACCTGCTCGCATCCGATTGATGGATTACGCCAGATCCGCGGTGTTTTGTTTGTTGTCGTCGGACGCGCACAGATATGATCCCAGTGGCGAACAGTCGGCGGTCACTGCATCCCCCAGGCGCGCTGTCATCAGCAGGGCCACGGCTGCTCGCTCATTGCCTCCTTCACAGAGTCTGAGGGGGGAAAAGTCGCGGCCGGGACGCTGCGCTCAGGCTGCACTTGATGCTGAGGAGGGAGGGAGGGACAAAGAGAGAGAGAGAGAGAAGGAGGAGGAGAGGAAGAGAAGATATGAAAGGAACCTTTTTTTTTTTTTCTCCCCGTGACAAAAGTTGTTCACTTGTGGGTGGGGCAAGAGCTTTTGGACCTCACCAAAGAGAGCACTGAGGGTGAAGGTAGTGTTCTGCTCAGATCCTGCAGTTTTAAATCACTGATGCATTGTGAGGAGACGAGGCTTTGCAGTTGGTCCGCATTCACCCAGAGGAGAGGAGAGGGCCCAAAAGTTGCGCTCAAGTGCCAAAGTTGTCCTTTCGGGTCTCAAAAGGACAACATTGTGAGAGCCAAAAGGTGGCACTCAAGAAATATGTTGAAGTTGTTTTTATTTGTTGGGTACAGCAACTCGAGTAAAAGTAAAAGCTGCCCAAGAAATTACGTTAGTGAGTAGCAACTGATCAAAAGATCAGTCATGTGATATTAAAGACCAAAATTTAAGACCAAAATATAAGTTATGTGAAAATGCTGGTATATTTAGAGATCAAAAGGAAAATAATCCATTTAACATCGTTACAAAAAAAAAAAAAAAACTAACAAAAACTGCAGATGTAAGAGTAGCAATACGTCATAATAAAATTACTCAAGAAAAAGTAAAACATACAACTTGTAATATCCCCAACCCCTAAGAAAAAGCTACACAAGTAAATGTAACAGAGTAAATGTGGTTAGTTACTACCCATCTCCGCATTCACCCAATGACACGCATCAATGCGCGCATGTACATACAACATGGGGTTATGTGCCTAGCTCAGGGGTACACCTACATGAGACAGCAGGAAGCCAACCCTACGACTTTTTGGGAATTGACACTGGTCTCTTGTTTGCATCCCTGGAGTGTTGCTTTGATTCTTTCATGCATGTTTGAGAAATCCTTTTATCTCCCGTGGCAACCATTCCGCTGTCCAAAACACCTGAGTGGACAAAGCTCCTCCTCACAGAAATCCCCCTCCGTCATCCCCTTTACAAAGCTCCTTCAGACTAGCCAGCAGCAATTAGCAAATGCCTGGTGGAACTGTGCATCTGCTCAGCTTATTACACAAGCTACTTCACAGTCCAGCGCTGATCAAACTGCAGGTAGAGGGTTAGTTTGACTCTCTGAAGGCGGAGTTTCAGAAACAGCAGGTGTTCTTAAAGAGAGAGGGCCAATTTCAAGACGTTAAATTTCAAATCTCTTTTAATCAATATGGTAAATTTCGCTTTTTTATAAGAACTGAAGTTAGCATAGTTACTTGAATGTGCTATGTAATTGCAGCACGTGCCTGGAAAACACATAATGCTAAATAATACTAACAGGTTTCCACCCAGCAGACTGCATGGAGTCAATTAATTCCATTCTTCTGGCTGACAGACATTAACTTATTACAAATGCGGAGAAAACTTTGTCACAACTTCACTAATGTTGTGAAAATTGCAGTGTTTATTTTAAATCAGAAATGTGATTAGAATCACACGTGGATAGGTGTATTGACATAATGAGCACCGCCTCCTGTCGTCTTCTTGGCGGTTTGCGCCAAAAGCCACATCTGGTTGTTGATCATGTGACTTGTGTGTTGCCAAAAAATTGTTTCCATTGCAGATGGTAGATTCAAAATGGCCCAAAAAACAAAACAAAACAAAACCCCCACCAAAACGCCAAAACTTTTTATTAAAAAAAAACAGAGATTTTTCAAAGTTGCTCTGCTTCCATTAGGCAAATTTATTTTCAAAACGTCAAACTGCGCAGGTAGATGGTCGATGTGAGAACTCGTTAGGTGAACCTGCAGCCTTGTTTTGTGCTTTCATCCCAAGGGTCCAGGCCTGAAGAACAGAAGCCAGCCGGATCTTTGGCAAGAAGGACAACACGGCAAGCAGCCGTAGTCTCAGTGAACCCGCAAGAGTCCGGAGTAAGAGATGGGGAGGCCTGACACACATCTGGCCCCGTTTGGAGCCTGAGGCTGATTTTCCCCGTCCGCCACTCCTACACTGACACCTGCTCCCTCCGCTGCTTGACTGATAGAGCCTCAGGGCGGTCGGCGCACCTGACCGTCATTTCAGTGACGGACGCCCACATTCGCGTCCACTTGGGTGGCGATCAGTGTGTGCGTGCGCACGTCTTCTCCCTGCATGGGTGTGGTCCTTGTTGCTGCTCGCTGCTGATGCAACATGCCTTTATTTTTTAGGAGAACTGAGTCACTGGCCAATGAAAACACACGCAAGTAAGTGCCTGCCAGAGACGCTTGAGGTGAATCTGAATTGCTGAGTGTTTCCCCATGTCTTTCTGCCCGTTTTATTTTTATTCAGCTTTCTTCTTATGGTGTTCCTTGTCACGCGCCGTGCTCCATTTTGATCTTTCCTGACTCGGTGCACGCCCGTCCACGTGTTTGCTGTGATGGAGCCAAACGCAAGCCACACATTTTTAGATTTTTCTTTCTTTTTTTTTTTTTTTAAGAGAAATTTGAAAACCATGTAACGTGACCATACTGCTATTTATGTCTGTTCTAAGCCTGCAGAATTCTTAGAAAATTGGACAAAATAGCTAAAACGTTCACGTTTGGATGTTTTAACTAGACCCTGAGGTTTGCAGAGTTGGACATTTCACAGTTTGTATCAAAGCCCACAAAGGAGCGAACTACATTGTCGACCGCCCACCTCCTTTAAGTTGCATTATGTAGCATAACCCAAGCTGAACTCGACCTCCGTCAACTATTGGCCGCCTTTCCCACAGCTGTTTCTTCGTGTTTTCCAAACTGTATTTTTCTTTCCTACTCAACAAACTTTCTAATACACGCTTTACAACTCTTCTCGCCCTCGTGCCCAGCCCGCATACAGAATCGCGGTGCCAAGTCGTTCGCCCGTCGCAGCGCCGAGAACCTCGCAGAGCTCTTGCTGCATGTGGCAAAACAAATGTCTGAATTAGCTGTGGCAGACTTTTCCTTGAAGTGAGCAGTTAATCATGGAGAGGATTTACAGGCGGCATGTGCCGGCTGATTTATGTCACGGGGAAAAAAAAGAACACCGAGATCACAGGACTGAAGTCATTTAGGCTGAAGATGGCTGTAAAAATGTCAAAATTTCTGACTTTTTGGAATCGCCCTCAGTTAAAGCTGACAAGGAATTTATCAGAAAGCTGCATAAAGAAACTCAGTTGACATGAGTCAAATTCGACTCATATCATCCCGTTCTGCTCCCTTTTGAAGGTTCTCCTTTGACATTGTTGAGGCCTGTTGGTTGCAGGTCAACTCTAGAAGCTTCTTGGCTGTTGGGACAGAAATCGGGTAGATCTAGCCAAATATTCTGACCCAGTTTGTTGAATTGGAGATGGTAAAGGCAGAGAGCCTTGTCCATCTTGACAGGCTGCCATGTCGAGGAGAACACAACGCTGTGTTCTAGTGTTTAAAAGTCAGGGTTGACTTCAGTTCACCCTGGTGAACCAGTTTGTTCACAGAGAAGCTGAAACCAATGGCAGCCAGAGTTCACATGAGCGTCAGAATCAACTTTATTGGCTAAGACTGTGCGCACAATGACTTTTTACTGTTCCAATTTCAACCCCTATTAGTGCCTCCTTATTACCCCTGGATCCCAACATCAGAGCGCTAATCCCAAATTAGCTACCATACAGTCCTTGACTGTTTAAAAAGTATCTCTGCAGAGGGAGAACCCACACACAACCTGCATGCAGGATGCAAGATTTCTCATTTGTTTGCAGGAATTACAGCTAATAAATAAAGTGACACAAAGTCCCTCCCTTTCCCAAATGGAGGATCGGTTTACGATATGTCGGCAAATCACAAACAGGGGTGTCTCACACGGCATCACATTCAGTAACATCAAACAGAGTTTGGGTCGACCACCTGTGGGTTAGAAGACAACGGGAATCTGCAGCATTAGTTTGGCTGCAGAGTGCGAGAGCAGCTAGCAAAATAACGTCCTCTAATACTCTAATGTTTTGAGAGATTTTCCATCCGCCTTCTGAATGTTAGTTAGTGAGTGAAACTCGGTTTAGTGTGTGGTGCATCGCTCCTGTCACGTGGCCTCACACCACATCCAGGCCTGTTCCACCTAAGAGTTTATTTTTTTATTGTCGTAAAAGTTCTGAAAATCGGTCGACAGGTTTAGACTCTCGCTGTGTGAACCAGGCGAGGTGAGGTTGTGGGCCACTGCCTCCTCTGAGCCGGAAAAAACTGAATCCGTTCACTTTGACCCAGAACTTAACTCAACATGCTGTTTCAGTCACCCTGTAGTGTTGAATCTATCCAGGACTGAATCAATGACAAATTTGACCGAGACCTACATTAGCAAAAGTTTTTTTTTTTTTTTTTTTTTTCTTTTGACCCAGAAGTTTTTAAGTGTAATTTACAAACTCTTATTAGTTGATTTGGAGCAAAAGAGCAAACAGAGAGGTCTACTGACACAGTTTTCAGATTCATACCTCATCATACGGTTGACTCCTTTTAGGCAAATTCAAGGTGCACCAAATCTTTTCCTCCACTGTAAGAGTGACTCTGAGTGCTCTCTCTCTCTATCTCTCTTTTTCATAAATATCTCCACACCTCACTAATCCTCCCCGACTCCACCGACCCACAGTTTAACTCCTCTGGCTTTATTTTGACAGCTGAATGAATCTCTCAGTGCCGACGTGTGCCAAACAGGCGGCCATTGATCTGACAGATCCGCTCTCCGCCTCGCAGCGGTGTTAACACGGTCCGCATAATAAACACGGGTCAGATACTCTATAAACAGCAGCAAGACAGTTGGTTAAAGGTCCCGCTCAGCTCTACGTTCACTTCGTCACCAATTTTTTTTTTTTTTGTACAGTAAATATTTGAGTAAACTGCTTTGAGAGACGGGACTGTACGTGATGAAAGGTGGGCTGAGGGTCACGCGAGCTTTTCAAGCTAATGAGGCAAGTGAACAGGCAGCCACAGTCCTGCTGACAGATGGACTTGTGAAGACATGTCGGAGGGCTCCTAAGATGCTCTCTGCTGTTTTTTTTTTTTTCTTTTGTTGTTCACTGACAAATGTACGCCCACAATAAAAAAAAAGAAAAGAAAATGGCTGGGTTGACATAAAAAAATAACAAACTGCTAGCCTGCTTTGTTCGTGTTCAGTTCAAATGACATCACAAGAGGCACACAAATTGAGCCAATTAGCTGGCTTTAGTTAATTAGTTTCCGTGCGCGCTCAGCAGTCAGCCGTCGCTACATTGGTGCCACATGGCTCTCTGGTAGAGCAGGCAAATACCAAATATAGAAGTCACAGCAGTCAGTGCAGTTCATTGGTTCAGTTACTGGCATGGCACTGCAGAAGCTAGTTTCCAATGTAAATATCTTTGTACACTCGGGGAAAAGTCTAAAATAACTTTCAAGGAACTTTTCAGCAAGATTTAGGAGCTTGTTTTGATGAAAACTGGCAGACTATTTCACTTGTAACATGGGGGAAATGTCTTGTTATTATCACAAAAAAAAAGAAAAAAAAATCTGCCAAAGGAACAGGTCATTTTTCATCAATAATAAGGATTTATTGACTTGAAACAAGATCATAAATCTTACTTAAAAGTTACTGGTAAGTTAACCTTTCTCATTTTAAGTTCACTAAAGTGCACTGAGATATTTGCATTAGATATCTCAGTGCTAATATCTAATGCTGGGTAACATTTTCTGCATCCACCCCCCCTCGCCCAGGCTCCCCAACACTATTGAATAAAGCTCTCTATTGTGCTCAAAAACCTTTTAAAAATTGCTAAAATGTTTATCTGGTTATATAAACTTTGGCAGAGCCCAGAGGGGAAATTTCTTTTTCTTTTTTTTTTACTGCGAAGCATCCAGTTTGTTATCATCCGTCTTTCTCCGGGAATAATGTCGACGCTGCCTCAGATGCTCTTCCTGCTTACTGAAATATCGGGTGCAGAACATTGGGGCTTCAAGTGGTTTTTAGAACAGCCCAGCTCAAAATAATCGCTGAAGACCTTTGTCAATAAAAATCTGTCCATTCCAGGGCACCTATTTTCTCTCCACAAAATGCTTCCACGTGTCTCATTGTTGCCAAACTTTCCCGTTGCCCCTGCCCTGTTCTAACTTCTAATTCAAATATTTTTGCTCTTGCAGAATGTGTGATGTCTCCAGAAGCGCGGTCACGTGAAAGCTGGGGTTCTGGAAACCAGATTTAGTTTTCATTGAGTAATTCTCTACAACACAAATATTAAAAACCCATTTGAAACTCTGAGCATGCAACTGATTTGACAGGAGAGTCTCTTGTCTCTTGTGCATGGACTTTTCAGTTTAAGAACACAAAGAAGATTATAAGTCAGCTCTTGTTCACAAATTGTTCAACAGTGATGTCATTGCAGAATTTGGCATGCCGTCCGTGTTTTATCTCTGGTTAAGAGCTTTAAGGAGAGCAGAGATTTTCATTTGAGACTTGGGCCAAAAGAACTGTCAGTCTGACAAAGTCAGCCACGTTTGTACCAGTCTGTCTGAATTTTGTTGAAAACATTTCAAATATGTACATTTTTAATTTAGCTTTGGATTTGTGCCTCCGTTCTCTAAGCTCCTTTGTAGAAGTCCTTTCACACATCAAACCTTTTGTCATTTTGACACAAATGTCAATGTATTTAACCGGAGTTTTGTGGAACAGACCAGGGGTTTCCAACTCCAATTCTCAAGGGCTGTTTTAAGTATTCAAAACGGCACCAAGTTCTGCACGGACCCGGTGTCAACCCATTTATTCGATTCAGGTGTCTTGCACGAAGCAAACGTCTAAACTGGAAGAAACTGAACCCACAAGGCTCAATAAGGACCAGTGCATTGTTATTAATCTCAGCATAAATGATAAATATCGGAACTCATTAGTGAATAAACAAATTGAGACCTGCCCTGAAACCCCTGCAACTTTTGACTACAGCAGCAGTTGGTTCTACATATGTTGGATCAGCGTATTTTGCCGTAACAACTAGATTTTTCTTTTTTTTTGGGGACGGGGGGACAAAATTTTTAATAAAAACTGCAAAAATCACTGAAGGTTGTGGTTGTAACTGCAAAAAATTGTGGAAAAAAACCCCTCCAGGATTACCAATCCATTTTCAAGGCACTACATGAATCCTTCTCGCGTCGCTTCGTGTTCTCGCCGTCCGCCTTTTCGTTTCTTCTTGCAATAAAAACATAAAATATCTTTACTCGTCGCAACCCCGAGACGCCCAGCGCAGAGTTCATTAATCCAGGTCTCTCCTTCAGCCTGCGGGGAACAAACAGAGCGCCTGTTGCACGTCGGATAGCTGGGAATGCTATTTGAACGCTTGAGGTTTCCAGGGGTGATTGATGGGGTTATAATTTTTGGTCCTGTACAGTGATGGTTAGCGCGGCAGCCTCCAATCACACGCAGGGATTGACATTTAGGATCTGAGTCTTCTTTCTTCCTTAAACAGGGACCTAAATATAGGAGTGCTCCTTCACTGACCTCTCTGTGACACACAAAGGCCGTCCTATGTGTCTGCAACACAAACAGGCCAACGTTTCAGTACCGACTGCTTCAGCATGGAGTTTTAAATGCATATAAATTCATTAAAAAATTTTCTGATGAGAAAATATTTTCTCCTTTTTGCTCAGCCTGATAGTTTTAGAGCCTCTTTAAAGCTGCAGTATGTAACTTTTTTTTAAATTAAAACTGTCACCATGTAACCACAATATGAGGCAGCTAATCTCTGAAAAGATCTATCTATCTGAGCTGCTATTGCTGACTGAGGAAATGCACCGCTTCTATCCAAAAACAACCAATCAGAGCCAGGAGGAGGGCCTTGGCACTGACAATCAATCTCGTGAACGTGCTGCTAAATGCGCTAATGGTGTAAAAACAGCTGATTGTTACAGGAAGACCATTTATCTGCAGTCACTGGGGGCTATGCTAACTAGCATTAGTATTCACGACAGGCTCTGCTGACAGGGAGAAGCTCTGTTGTAGCAGAGATTAAGAGGAGTAGCGAGGAGTGGGCTGAGCAGCACGCACAGTGACATGATTGGCAGCGCTAAGACGCTTCCTGGTTCTGGTTAGTTGTTGCTGGTTAGTGCTAGGAGAAAGCGGAGGAGTTAGATGTTTCCTCAGATTATCTGGCTCATATCATACTGTCACGACATAGTAACAGTTTAAAAAAATTTGTAAGAAAAAAACCCAACATTTAAAAAAAAAATTAAAGTCACATACTGCAGCTTTAAGAATCTGATTGAAAACATACAACAAGCCAAGGAGAAACGGCGGCTCCGTCTCTCGTCACCGTGAAAATGCGGTCAGACCATTTCGGAGGCGCTCTTCAAACAAACATTTGCACTTAGCGTCGGCTGATGGCAAATCTGTTTCCTGTGCTGAGCCGGAGCCTCCGCACCAAACATATATTTTGCAGATTATACAGCAGACGTTTCATCACGCCAGCGAGGAGCACCTGGCAGCAGGAAGCAAAGCAGAGCCTCCGATTCGTTGCTGTTGTTGAGCTGAGGAAACAGATCTGCAGTGTGTTCCCACTTGAGGCGAAGCTGTTTAGACACACGGCGACAAACAAGAAAAGAAAAAAAAAAGAAGGGATATTTATCTCTGAAGGACTCATCGAGGGGATCTGGCTGGAGGAGGTGTGATCATTTTCCAACATGCTGTCCGGAGAAAGAAGGAGGAAAGAATGCAGAAAACGATTTTGTTTTGTTCCCTTGGCTCTGTGGATGAGGCCTTATTAGCTGGAAGGATGTTGTCTATAAAAATGAGCTGCATGCAGTTTAAAAATGATACTATTCCTAAAATTAAACACAATTCATTTAACTTTTCAAAATTAATAATAAAGAAAAGATGATAGTCTCACTTTTCAGGGCAAAAATATTTACTGCCTTTGTAAGGTAATTTATAAGGTAATATTTTATAAGGTAATAACCCCCAAAGACCAAATGGATAGCATTGGCATTGTAAAAATCAAAAATCTGCTTGTTTTGCTTACAAACACACTTTATACATGCAGTCGACATTTAAATGTTAAATCTTGAGCACTTTTTTTAAAAATGTGTTTTTGTTTTAAAAAATAAAATTGAAATTTAATTGCGTTTTATTCCGTCTCACGTACATGCGAGTGATTGACAGCGCTAACACCCTCCCCCCGGCTCTGATTGGTTGTTTCTAATTGCACTGGTAGATGGCAGAGGAACTCCATTTTTTCCCCCCCACAGATTATCCATCTCATTCCATACTGTCAGGACATAGTGACAGTTTCAACAATATAAAAAATAAATAAATAAATTGAAAAAAAAAAATTGTAAACGTGACATACTGCTTGGAACTATAAAGTTCCATCTTGTTATTATTACTTTATGTCTCCAACGTGCTGCTCGACAGATAAGTTACAGGATGAAATTGTTTCTTCTTCCAGCTCCCTCCATAACTCTGGACTCAACAGGGGGTCATTGTGAGGGGCAATCAGTGAAAGGGCCCATTGATTTCGGTGGTGGGGGTGGAAGGTCATGCGTGGACTCAAAGCAGAAGCAGAGATCTTAAAGGAGTGAGAGCAGTCATGTACATTTGGAAGTATGGCTTGCCGGCTTTGAGTGTCTCCCAGGAGCCAAGCAAAAACATCCACCCACTTCCTCTGCTGCAGCTGAAGGTGCAACACAGGCCCAATGCCGGCCTGTGCTTTTACTCTGTGGAGAGTTCAAACAAGAGTTAATGCTTCATTCAAGAGTTTTTACGATTTATTTTACATTATCTCCTCCAAAGCCGCAGCTTTTTTCTCTTTATTTACCTACAAAAAAATGGTTGAAAATTTGTGTACGTATTTTGTCCTGTACCCGAATTGTATTTCTATTTTATTATAAAAGATGAAAGAATGTGCAGATGCCCCAAATGGTTGAATCTCAATGCGCTGGTTTGACATGATGGTCAATACTTATGTCTGGAGATAAAAAGTAAAAAATAAAAAAAAAAGAAAAAAAATAAAGAAAAAAGAAAATTAATACAGAAAATAATTTTGAATCAGGGGTGTATAGCGTGACAAGACGCAAGAAACCCAAAAGGTACATTTCTCCCTCCGAATTGGGAAAAATGTACAGATAGGAATTAACAAATAAGGTTACTATTAAGCAAATTAAGGGAAAAAAACCCCAAAACAAAACAAAAACAGTCTCACCAGCCACACTGAAGGCAACATAGAGGGGAAATCATGGAGATGTAATGGAGCTTCTGCTGATTCGCTGGTGACTGAGAGAAAAAGCATAAACACTGTGGTGAGGGTCACTGGACTGGAAACGTGTCAGATGTACAACGGCTGTGCAAGAACAATAACAAGAAAACAAGGGATGCGGACTAAATACATGAAGTATTGATCTTAGACCCACTCTTACACGTGTCTTGTAAAATAAACACATTTCCACCACAGCTTACTACTGTTGAGGCGAGGAGCGGCCATGTTGAAACACACAGTCGGCCTGGCGAGTTGTAACCGGGGTGTAGTTGCAGTTGCTCCTGCTCTCCCAGAAGGAAGTCTGAGTCACCGTTCCAGTTCATCTTTGCTACTCGACTAGAACTGGAACGAACCATTATTTGCGAGAGTGAGGCGCCTGTGGGACAGAGAGAGAGACAGAGATGAAGCTACAATCTCATCTTTCAAACATTTTGAACATTTTGACATTTGACATTTTGAAATTGATCCACTCTTGGACCTGGCTTCAAAAAATCTTGACGTTCAACTTCCTCCACTTCGTGATGCAACATCTTCTCGCTATAGCACAGCCTGAGCTAAATTAGCTCAGGCTGTGCTGAAGCCAGATAAATGCCAGATAAAGCTGTAGCTTCTGTGTGAAGTGACATCTCAATTTAATCTAATGAGTCATTTGAACAATCTTTCCACAGTTTATACTGACATGTCCCAATCCAGCCACAAGCTATGGTTTCCTAGCTCATAAGAGGCTAGCTGTAATTGTCTTTAATGAGCCTGTTTGTGAGTCCATTACCATCGGCTACTGCGCAGGAAGTTTGCTGCTGTCAGTGTGCAGCGAATGAGAAAATAAGAGAAAAATAAAAACACGTGTTTGTGTGCGAATCCGTTCTCGGTAATTGCATTTGCCTTTGTCTGCTGTCTGCTTCTCTTCCGGGCCAGGACTATCCCCAAGGGGATAAATAAAAGGAAAAACACTCACAGGGTCGGGGGGAAGTGGGGACAGCTGGGTATGTATGGATGTGAAATGTAAACTGAGGAAGTTTCATCCTGGAAATGCTGCATGTATGTTATTAACATGGCCTAACAGGTGGTTAGGTCTCCTGAACACCTGGTTTAACTGGTCTCATAAAATGTTAAGAGGCCTTAAGAAGATTAGCTGCATGACTCTGCGTTATTGCTATCACATTTACTTGATAACAATGTAGTCTGAATTTAAGATATTTATCACAAAAGGATACTTTAAAGGGGCAGTATAATGTACTTCCTAGGCACATAGCGCCCTTTTATAGCACAATTAAGCAACTATGCTACTTTCAGTTGATATAAAAATGTTCCATATATAAAATATGACTTAATAGAAATTTAACTTTGTAATTTAATGCCTTGAAATTGGGCCTATGTCTCTTTAAAAACTCCTGCTGGTTCCAACACTCCACCTTTAGGAAGTCATCACAACTCCACTATTAACCCTTTACCACTGAGAAGTAGCTCATATAATGAGCTCAGCAGTTCCATTAGGTGTTTGCTAAATGCTGCTGCCTAGTCTGAAGCAGCTGAGTGGGGGAGTGGCGCGGGAGGGCTCTGAGGAGGAGCTTTGTCCTCGAAGGCGGAGCTAGGTGCTCCCAGGCTTTTTTGAACAGCTGAATGGTTGCCATGGGAGATTAAAGGATTTCTCAAACATGGATGAAGGAATCAAGGAAACACTCTAGGTATGTTTTTTGATGAGGAATCTATACATTGCATCATTATTTAAAGAAAGAGTCAAATTTATAAAAACCTGGAAAAAGTTTTACTTCATCCAATGCATTTTTAAAAAAGTCTCTATAGTAGTCACGCTTTAAAACCATCCCACTGCTTATTCATTTCAGATGCATCATCTTGTGATTCCTACAGTTTTTATGGTCATACTTACATTGTGAAAAAAGAACTTCGATCTGATCCTAAAAGAAAGCTGATTTGTCACACTTGCTGAACTTGATGGGCAGAATTGGCTCTATTTGCTTTGCTAATGTGTCACTGAGACATTAAGAGCAGACTGCAGGTGCATAAAATGAACAAAATGTGGAGCGGACAAGGCTTTTCATTGGACTAAGAGCTTGTTATGTTTCCTAGGAGCTGAGGATTAGGTGGGGCTTCTGCTTGTTCCAGCATTTTTCAATTCAAGCTAAAAAAAAAATAAATAAAAAAAAAAGGAAAAAAACCCAGAAATTTAAAAAATGTATTGATAATAATAATCACAGTTTCATAACCAGACTCTGCTCTTTCAGATTAACAATAAACACCGCCCGTCCGGGTGGAGGAGTTCTTGGATCGCTCCAGCTCTGCGCCGTGATGAGCTCCAGTTGGCGGGCTGATGGCACGTCCCAAACTCTCATGCATTCCTCATGCCATCCTCCTGCCAGCTGGCCCCCGGCCTGAAACGCTCAGAAACAACATCCTGTCCTACGCCCAGAAAACACATGGCAGACGTTAATCGTTCCGATTACCTATTTAAACACGGCGAGAAAGTGTGATAAACAAGCTGATTGAGAGGGATGTGTGTGGGAACACCTCGACTGGTCACGCTGATCAGTATCAAGCACTGAGCTGTTGCCAATTTCGCTTTGTTTTAGTTAAAAGAAAAAAATCTTTCCTGGCTTACATTTAGCTTGTTAATCAGACTGTAACTTAGATTATATGTAAATTACAAGAATTGTAAAACTGTATGAATTAATCAGTATTCTTCAGGACACGAGAGTCGCAGCAGTCTAGGTTTCCTGCACTGTCAGTGGCTGATTTTTTTCATGTTTTTACGTTACAAAGTACTCAAATTAGGAATAAGACTTCCTAATAATGTCGAAAAACTATGTTTGCAAAAATATCGCACCTTATTACTTATTTTCTTGTCAACAGCAACACCTCAAACTTGAGAAATTTCTGAACCCCAGATTGAATCTGATGCAGGTTTGCATATATTTGCTCACGGAGCATTTTAATTAGTTGCACCCTTTGAACTTTTTAATGTTTCGCTGCATTACAGCCATAAACCTTCATGCGTCTTACTTGGATTTTTTTTGACATCCCAATACAAAGTGGCTGCATAGATGTGAAAGAGAGCGAAGGTCACTGGAAGAAATTAGCTATGGCTACACCTGCAAGTATTTCAGGGTTTGCCGCCACCACCTTTGCACCCCTAGAGATTGCTCACGTCAGTTTAAATAGAGAAAGTGTGGAGAATGACAACTTTCATGTCTTCCCACGTGGCCTTTTACACAACCACTCTCGCTCTGGCGGAAGGTAAAAACCTCAGCCATAGTTGTTTTGTAGTCTCTAGTTAAATTACACACATGTGGACTCCACTAATTGTGCGACTTCTGAACTCATTTAATTAAACTTGATTTTATTTAGGAGTGTCAGACTGATTGGTATTGGTTCAAATACACATATCTTGCACTGGTGTATTTTGCTCCAACACATAAAGCCCCATCAAAATTGAGGTTTGTCGTGTAAATAGTACGAATATTTTCGCAACACCCAGATTTCTTTAGATTATCTCCAAGAATTTTGTTTTGGATTTTGGGACATAGTAGTAATGTATTGATTATGGTCTATTTTTAGCCACTCTGTTGCAAAATGGCTGCAGTGTTTGGGTTATATTCTGGCGTGACCCGGCCGAACCTCGGCTGATCTCACATTTACCTCTGGATTACTTTGCAAAAGTCGATCCGATGACACAACACGCCCAGATCCAGAATAGCTACTCTCCACCCCCGGACCCTCCCATCGTGACTGACTGTTGCTGTGAGGTGATCACGTGTTTTTTTAAATTTTATTTTAGTCTAACTGTGAGAGTTATGAGCAAATATCTGTGTGAAGGACATTTTCCCTTTGCTTAAACTCATCTTCACAAGCCTTGACCCACAGTGTCGGGTTATTTTAACACAGGAAAAAAAGCTTTATCTCGGCAAAACCTTAAAAAACAAAAACAGTACTCACTTTCCAAAATGTACTTTCATAATCTTATTGTGCAGCATGCTAACCGCAGCCTCTGAAATCTGAACTCTTCAGTTTAAGGAGAGGGGGGCTGACGGAGACATCCACTCTTGGAAAAATTGGAGTCTGTTTTCGGTGTTTTCCATTCATGCGTATTTCTTCCCCCGCTGTAGAACAATCGATTCCAAATATTTTGAGAGTGGCCTCAAAACCCTTCCAAGACTGACTGACAGCAATAATTGCGCTCCTAAAATCATTGCAGATGTATTCCTTCATTGGCTGCCGTAGATAAACGGCCTGCCAAAGCATGGTGCCATTGAAGATGTGCACAGGCTGCTGGTCAGTTGGTGAACGTTGTTTCCACAATTTGAATGCATGAGGATTATACATTCAATAGCAAAGCGCAACATATATTTTCATTGTTCATACAGCATTTGAGTATGTGTTGTAACTGCGTTATAACACAGTTATAACACTGTTATAACAGATAACAGTGTTATCTGTTATTTACAAATAACACTAGTAAATGGCTGCTTTGCTTTTTGATGGCCTTATCTTTCTGGCAACTTTCCAGAAAGATAAGGCAATTTATCTACATATAACTGTAGCTCTACAATCCAAACATATTTAAAAGTTAAGGCTGTCGCGATTAATCTTTTTATTCACTTTCTTTGTGTTCTTATGATTTTGTGACAATACTGTTGGCTCTCATTGCTGAATAAACTTTAAAATTGATCCATGAACGGCTCCGTCCATTATCGCTTCTGTGAATAGCACGCTGAAGTGTTTCGTCAATGTTCTTCTTCTGTGAATGCAGGTCACTTTGGGGACGTAAACCGTTCATGCAGAAGACTCACTGCAGTCGGGTTAGTAGCATGAACGCGTAGGCAAAAAAAAAAAAAAAAAAATTCAGACATCAGCAAAATAGAGCATCAAAACCTGCTTTGTGGATGTAGCCTGGATCCTGTTGAAGACAACTCCAAGACACAAAATGAAACTAAAGTTGCAGAGAACAACATAACATAATCCTATGCTGTGCTATAAAAGTGCGCAGTCTGATAAAGATTAAAACTGAGTTCTTGGAGTAGCTCCAACTTACAGCAGCCCGACCTACTTTCTGATGAAGTTGCCTAATAAATATCTGCCTGACCTGGCACGCCCATCAAGAATTGTAAGTTCATTCCCAGATGCTCAGCTGTTCCTGAAATGTTGGAAAAACTTAAAACTAAACATCACAGCGAAGTGTGTGGGGAACCCCATCCTTCACCTCACACACAATACAAATTCAAAATGGTGGATGTGTGCTTTGAGGCGTGACTTTCTCTAATGTGCTTTGTTTGAGCTTTTCAGTACCAATGTGCCATGCTTTTCAATACGCTGATAAGATGGAAATGAGTTTGTGACGTGAGTTTTTAAATCATGTCACGATTTCTAAAACCTTTGGATCGATAAATATTTACTGTTTACATGACTAAATGTTTGTGCATCATAGGCCCACTCGATAAATTAGAATATTATTGAAAAGTCAATTTATTTCTGGAACTTTGTCACTGAGTGAAACACATTATGTAGATTAACTGCACTACAGATGGACTTTATTTCTGTTAATTCTGATGATTTTCCACTTATGCTTGATGAAAACATGACATTTAAAATGAGAATATTACATCAGACCAATAAAAAGAAATTGTCAACACAGAAATTTAGCCTTGATGAAAAGTATACGTAATATCTGCTTACCGGTTGTCAATTTTCAAAAGGTACTTTTAATCTAACAAATAAACCTAGTATTTTAATGAAATCTGTAGTTACAGATTTTGGGAGAGCATGCTTATAGAAGTCCCTGTAAAGTCCACGTTCCCACCAAAAAGGGTGTGTTTGGCTAATCGATAAGAGCCCAGAGAAACAAGAGTGGTTTCACAGAGGCCATTCAGGTTTATCCATTAGGCAGAAGAAGAAGTCTGACTTGAGGAAAAAGCGGTCTGTGAGTTAGCCCGCGGCCAAGAGGAACCGCTTCATGCAGAAACCATGTGAGACGACCAGGAATTTCCTCAAACGGCTTGGTCTCCGAGGCACCAGCATCACACCCGTCTTTATTATTTCTTCCTTTTGCTTTTAATTTAATGTGTGATGCATCGATGAAATGTGTTCGCAGACAGCAGCCTCCTGGTTCCGCTCTGCAGCGCGCTGTCTGGTTTTAATACAGGGCTGCCTGAGAGCAAGAAAATGAATACCTGCTTGTTTTCATTCTTGTCAGCAGAGTGCAAAGATATTTATCTTTGAAATCGAGAATTTTTATATTTCCTTTGCAGCTTCAAACTGACAGATTGAGTAAAAAAAAAAAATTTTTTAAATCACAATCCCAACTTTACATGCATCTTTGTGAAATAAAGTACTGTCAGAGCATTTTTGCACATTCTTTAGCAATATATTTATTTTTTGGGGTATAATTTTGTGCATAGTGTATGGGCCAATTGAGGTTTGACATGTCTGTAAAAGTCACCATTGGTTTGTCGCACACACTGACATGCATTCGCAGCTGAATATTTGGATATCATGTTAAATGTATGCTAACAACCTTAAAAATACAGAATAATTTCCTTTTCTGAAAGCCATCAAATTCACACTCCTGTCCAGTTAGTTTTTAATTCCTTAAAGATGAGGAAATTTAAGAAAAATAAACACACAAAACTTTAACTTTCCATCTTATGTTTTGCCACGCAGAATAGCAAAAACTTTGTTGTCAAGCAACATGCAGGATCTTCTAATTTATATTTAAAAACAAAACAAAAAAAACCTAGAATAAGAACAGAGACTCCACCTTCTACCCTGCAGATATCGTAGCTTTATCGGAATGATCCTGCACACCCTGCACACACGTGAAACCCCCAACGTGCAATGTCCAGAGTTCAAGTGCTCTGAACAGTACGCAAACCGGCGGTCAGGCAAGTTTTTAGAGGCTGTAAAATGATGGGAAAATAATCAATAGTAGCCGGAGAGCAAAAAAACTCAACATATCGTCTGCTGAATACATGTGAGACTCTGATCCCATGTCTGCAGAGCGTGCAAGTTCGAATCATCAGTCACCTCATCGTCACCACACACGTGGGCCGAGGGTTCAGTAACATTTCTGTTCATGCTAAATTGCCAGGCTCAGTGTTGCAACACCGTCCTACTGCGACTGTGTGAAGGCTGCAGGCTGTCCTTGGCCGCAGCTATGGCTTACGGTGTCGCAATCTTTGAAACTCTGTGTTTTAGAAACAAAAGCAGCGGCTCTTCCTGACCAGTACGGAAGAATTGCACGAAGAAAACTCATTGTTGAAAGAAAGCCACGAGAAGCTACATTTGCGGTTCGCCGTGACAAAAGCACAGGGGACAGAATAAACACGTGGGAAAAGGTTGTGTGGATAAAGTGGGCGCATCATGGTGTGGAGACGCTTTTAAGCTGTTAAGAGTTAACGAGAAGATAGACTGGGACAAATAAAAGAAAATCTTGTGAAGAAACTTCCAATTTTGTCTTCGCAAAGAATGGATAGCAATACTCATACTTTTTAAAATGAACTTGCAGCTGTAACTGTTGAGGGACGTGGTTCTACACAGTATGAATTTTAAAATGACTAATCATTTTTCTTCCAATTTGCAATTTTGTAAGATTATGAATTCATAACGGTATGCACAGTACGTGGTTTGAGTCCATCCCGCAGAGTCGGAAACAAACACGCAGAAGCAGCACTCAGTTTTTATTTAACACAAAACTGGAACAAACTTCTAGAAAACTGCAAACACTGAGTCGAAACACTGAGTTCCTTTATTATATATATTTTTATGGGAAGACTAAAAACACACTTGTTTAGAGTTGGGTTTGATTAAAAAAGAAAAACTGGAACATTGATTCATCTTTGATGTATATTTAATACTGATTTTTTTTAATGAAGGGATTTGGCAAAACGAATAAATTGTTGCTTGGCTATTGTGTTGTAGTATAAAGCATTTTGAACCGCCTAATTGTTGAAATGTGGTATAAGAATAAACTTGACTTATGTGATGACTTTTTACATAAATCCCCCAAAATTTACAGAAGTTGCTGGCAGACATGTGACAAATTGTAAGCAATTTAGCGGTGTGGGGATACTTTTCCTTTCTTTCTTTCTATTTTTTTTTTTTTTTTCTTTTGCAAGGCACTAGCTCATCTTTCATGTTAATTTATGACCTCTGCAAATTTGAATGGAACAGCAAATGTTCCACATTGAATGTGGTTTTAATACAGTACACTTGTTGTTACAATAATGTGTATATATTTTTAAAATGATGTTACTGTTGCACTGGGCTGAAGTAATTCAAACAATTCAAGGGTGCTGTGTGTGTGACCATTTGGTGCCAGTGACAGGCTCCTGTTGGGTCACCCCACGAGGGCAGACTCTTTGCTCACACCCTGACCTTTAGTGAACTGCTCCACTGATAAGGAGACTCCTGCTCGTCTTAAACCCCCGTGGGGCGGACGTGCGACCAGAGCTACGCGGCCGGACCTGCGCGCATCCACTTGTTGAGTTCACAACAGTTCAACCAGAGCGGCTCTATTTAAAGAGGCAACGACATGGCACGCGGGCTGGTCAGACGAGAGTCAGTGGAAACGGAAATGCACAAATCCGACGGCCAGGGGAAGACGTTCGTGTTCACCAAGAAGAAGGGCTACGATGTCACCAGAAACCCCCACCTCAACAAGGTGCGTGTCCGTGGGAGTTCGTGGGGAGTTTTCCGCTTGTTTCTTTGAACGACAACAAGCGTTGGCAAGTAAGCTGCTGAGTTCAGGAGCTGTGGGAGATTCTAGCACTCGGAACGAAAAACGTCAACTTATTTTAAATTTACGCCACGAGCAAGAAAATATCGTGTTTGTCTGTCGTGTCATTTTCTTTTGTTTTTTTTTAGAAAACCTTTAGAAGGTGAAGTTTCCCCCAAACAGCGAGTTCCTTCAGAACAACAAAGTCTTGCTTTCTAATTAGCAACCGCACTGAAGCAAACTTTCGACGTTTTTAGTGTCTCCTACAATATAAGCGACATTATAGGTTTACCCAAAACATAAGAAGCAACTACTAAACAAAACGCTGACGAATGTGGCGCGTTTGTTTATAACTTTGATGTAGCTTGCATTTACACACGGAGGCCTGACGGAGCCCAGGGGCGGACCGTGAACGTCTCATTAGCCGGGACGTTTGGGTATCAGCTTTAGACTCGGTTATATTTAGAATTTAAAGCGACCAAACGCTGCAGAGCGCACAGAGAGAGGGGGATACTGCAGTACTGCTTCAAACACAGTAAAAGAGCAGCAATAATCCAATCAAAGGACATAAAAGGATTGTGATTCAGCATGTTGCATCTTATCATGTTAAATGGCTTTACTGCGATAGAAAAGTTACATAACCAGGCAGTAAATGATGTTGAGTAACTTCCGCAGGGGAAAAAAAAAAACCAAACATCCAAGAAGCCAGTTGGTGTTTGGGCTTCGTAGCTTCCCCATTCATTCCCATATTTTACACTAATATTTCCGCAGTTTTTGTTTATTTGGTCATTTGTGTAGGAATGACAATGCACAATGGCTCATGTAAATAGCCCTAAATTAGCTGCAGAGGCTGATTCTCATTTACAGTCTGTGAGCCTGTGAGCTTTCCAGAGTTTTCTCTCAGCTTGATGATGTTTCTGGGGCCCCAAGAGGTCAAACAGTGGCCACAGGGGCTTCTGTCCATGGTGCTGACTGACCGTCAAAACAGGCGCCGTGATTCTGACTCAGTCCACAAAATGTTGTCCTCCTGCTCTCATTTAGAAATTCTTCCTTTTTTAATTAGAATTTTTTTAACACTTTTTTTTTTTTACTCTTTGAGGGGTTCTTTTTGCCACATATGTTCCTTTAATGAAAAAAAAAGGAAGATATGTGTTCCTTTTTTGATAAAATTTTTATAATGATTTTATAATTACATTTTTTATTATAAAATAATATTTTATAGTTAAAATATTATTTTAAAATATAGTTAAAATAATGTTTTTATTATTTGTTTTATTCCAGACAAAGTAAGCTGCAATATTAAAACTCTGCACAGTACTTCACAAAAGTATACTCACCCCTTGAAATCTTTTCCACATTACAACCAAAAACTTCAGTGTATTTTATTGGAATGCTTCGTCCAACACAGTATCGTGTAAAATTGTGAAGTGGAAGGGAAATTATGGATGGTTTTCAAAAGTATTTTACAATTACAAATCTGGAAGGTATTCTTTCCTGCCACTGTGGCTCAAAAGCATGATTCTCCCACCGCCGTGGGTCAGAGTGGAGATCTTGAGGTTCAAGCTGATGGGTAATTAGGTCACTTTTGAGGACAGTGGGCTGCACTGGATTTTATTAAGGGGTAGCAGAGTAAATAAAGGGGACCAACCACACATCGTCTAATCTCTACTTTTCAGTTAAGCAACACATCGTGCTCTTAATACGACACACAGAAGCTTGTAGTTAGGCCATGAAGCAACATGTTTCACATAGTGAGGTGTTTGGAGTTGATAAAGGTGGCCGTTGGTTTACTGTGTGAGATGTCAGGAAGGTTCTTGATAAGTCGGATGGTGGAGCTCCAGCCGGCCGTTATCTGTGGCGTGAGTCATCTGGTGCACAGAGTTACTGATGACTGCTAATGGCTCCTTCAGTGCTTCCCAACAGCACCACGTGTTTGATTTACCGTATCGCAATATGGAGTTCAGTGACACGTGTGTGTGTGTGTGTACTCGGGTGGAAGACACGGCGCTAAATGCAAAAACCTCATTTGTCTGGATAAACATACAAGTTTCACATTTTCATATGCTTTTAATAGTAAAAGATAGACGTTAAAGGGAAAAGATTTTGTTCAAATTTAGTGCAAACTCAACTTCATTTTATGTTGACGAACGATTCTTTGGATGAAAAGCAAAATAATGTCTACCTTTGCATGTTATGGCCCTCCATGCTCATTGTGGAGATATCCCAGGCATGACAGGACTCTGCTGATAAAGCAGAAATGTTGCAACGTCCTCTTTGTGGCTGCAAGTTTTTCTCTGACTTTACTTTTTGACACTTCCTAAAAAGAACTATCCAAAAAAGTCAAATTTTTCTATTTTTCTTTCGAGTTTGATTTGAACATGTTCTACAGCAGGGACATGTTCTACCGACTGAGCATCTGTTCTAATATCCTGCTTTGTTGTCTGAGTTCCCTTTGTTGTATTTTGTTTAGGACTGAAACTAACAATTATTTGAGTGATCAATTAATCTGTCGATTAAAAAATGGCACATTCTACATACTTTTCATTTAACCACAATATTAAAAATACATTAAATTAATAATTAAATTCTTTTTTCTAATAAGAAAATAACTTTTTATTGCCTAAAATGGAATATTGCAGCATTCCTTTAGTAAATCTAAAACAGGTGAAGGTAAGACTATACCGTGTGAGGATTTTTTGCTAAGACATATTTGACTTAATTACTGCTGTGAATATGTTTTTTTCTTTTCACCAAAGGGCCTGTGTGGGTCTGTATAGTCCAGTTAATTAATCGATTACTAAACTAGTTGATGATTATTTAAATAATTGATTAATCACAAATAATCAGTTTAATTCTGTTAATTGTTTCAGCTCTAATTTTCTTTGTCTGGTTACCTTCTTCATGGACCTGAGAAGTTGCTCTCTTCAGAAGTTTACATTGCCTCTTTATGTACAAATGATTTTTTTTTTTGGTTTGTTTTTAAGAAAATCATGTTTACTTACTAAGGGATTTTAACATTTGGTTCCAAAGGTAAGTTTGAAAAAAAAAAAAAAAAAAAAACTATAATTTTGACCTGAATTTTTCTAAAGTATTCTGTCGGGACAAATTTTCATCAGAATGCATACCGGGTTTGATACAAATCATCCTCGCTGTACATTACTGCTTCCTTAAAGACCTATAGCCTCAGCCTTCAGCCTCAGTCCTGTGAAATATTTGTTCACATCTCAGGTTATGCCTCGGGGCCACTGACCGCGCCCAATGAACAGTGAACCCTCTTTCAACAGGCTGGATATAGGGAGCTACATGGAAATAAGACTGACCGGTCATAAGTTTACATACATTCGCAATGGGCACACATGTAATTTTTACACACTCGGAGTTGTTCTTTGAGGATGAAATAAGTGTATAGCCAACAACTTTAAAAGAGTCAAACATACAAGATAAAAAATATGGACACTTGCACTAATATTTGAATAATATCAATTGTGAAGTAACATAGAAACTTAAGTTGGTTGACCTCTTGACCAATAAAATACATTAGGATAGGGTTAGGGTTGTATACACCCTTTCATTGTACTGTTGGGATGCTAATTATGCTAACATGCTTGGAAGAAAGCCAGAGTAACTAGAACTCATGCATAGGGAGAACATGCAAGCTACATGCCTCCACGTTGGTTGCAAGGGTACGAAGTCTTCGCCTTGCTGCAAAATAAATACTAATAAAGATGGATTGTAAAGCCACTCTTTACAGTCAGACAGGACTAAGTCTGGAGGTAGCATCTCCACTCCTATTGTGTTGAACTTCACCTGAAATAAACAGCTATAACTGGGGGTTCCCACATGGTGTACCAACATGGTCCCACACATGCATTAAAACTATTCCTGGAATTAGTTTAACGCCAAGCAGCCTCACTTGAAATGTTGAAAGCAACCAATTTTAAATGAGCTCTACATTTTCATAGGAAGCGATTAAATGCCTTCTCTTTAATAATGGGTGAAAATGGTCTCTAGTTTCTGTGCAACATGCTCAGGAATATTGGAGTGTTTGAAATGTGATTTAAAAAAAAAAACCAAAAAAAAAAAAAAACCTTTGAGGTTTCGAAACTTTACAGCAAATTCCAAATTGGGCCTTGAATTCTGGTTTCAAATGTAATTTAGGTTACATGCATGAACAGTAAAATGGATCTTTAGAAGCATAAAATTAAAATGTTTTTTTATCCCAATAGTGAGTGTAATCATTTACATTCAAAGTATCTTATAAGCTTGACCTTAACTGATCTTTTAAATTACCTCTAACAGACTATTATCTTGAAATTTCAGACTTAAATCAATTACTCTCATAATTTGATTTCTATTTTTTTTTTCTCTTCTCCCAATCTGCCTCCTTATTTTCAAGTGGTGTGAAGAGTGAATGTTATGAGCCACAGTCTTTTTGTTCTTCACTTTTACAAGGTAGTTTTTCATCTCACTTCAAAGCTGGCCATCCTAAATGAGCTAACTGCTGTGTTCATATGTTGTTTTGGAACAAAGTCTGCTTTTATAAGGCAACTTTTGCTGGCATAAAAACTTTTAGTTAGGAAAAAGCAGTCAAGAGTGATGTGCCTGTTTCTTCTTGGTACATGGCTTGTTCTGCAAAAGGCTATAGAAATGGAAGAAACAAAAGCAAATATCCTGTATGTGTGTTGAAGTAGATATGAGGTAGCCAGTGGATGTACCTGATGAACCGGCCGTGCCAAAAACACACCCAGGTGGGCGTAGCGGCAGAAAAATGGTCGCCTATGCAGCCAGGTGAACCGTTCACTGTCGGTTCTCCTACGTGAGCCGGAGGCCAGGAAATTGAAGGAGAAGGTAGGAAATGACTTCTGGTGCATGTTGGGAGTCGGGCACAGGCAGGTCCTTGTGGCTCAGGCAGTGCGACATTGTTACCCTCGTCCAGCTCTCTGCAAGCCCTTGGGAAGAGCTGTGTTTACCTCTCTTAGCTGGTCCACTTCACCCCTAACAGGAGCCAGTCACGGCACAACCTGCTAATTGATGCTGAGGGATGCAGCGCTGAAAGCAGCCTGTCCTCACATCAACAGGCTTCGTTTCCCTCTAATCTCTCTGCTCGCGTACGCCTTGCGTACGCCTCGCTCCGCGGATGTATGGACTCACACACAGCCCTGCCGCTCTCCCTTCCTCCCTCTGTAGGTGGATATTATAGGTGCCTTCTGTGCGCAATAAAGAGACAGAGTGGGGTATGAGGTGCAGAAAGGAACCTCTGTGGTTGAGCAGAGCTCCACAGAAGTCCTCTGTCACTTTGCTTGATCACCTTAATGAGGTATCTGTGTGCATCTCGGTTCTCTGCCGCTCTCTGATGCCGGTGCCACTTTGGAAAGCAACAACAACATTTGAAAAAGAAGCCGTCTCGGCGTCTAATTAGAGAGGCGGAATCACGTCAAGCACCCGACTGAGGTAACAGATGGCCATTCACTGGTTTTCTGTTGGAAAATACAAATGATGGGAAAAGATTAAGAGAACGACAATTGCAGCTGTTTTCCATTGTGGTAAAGTATAATTTCACAGTGGTGCCAATTTGTAGCCCTACTTCCTACCCTCATGTTGTCATTTCTTAAGTTCATTGATTGTTGGGGTCAAAAAGGAAAACTACCCAAACCAATTTGCCCATGTATAAGAAAGTAATTACCCCTAAAAGTTCTTGCTATGTCACCTTTGGAGGCAACCGCTGCAGTTGGGAGGCTTCTGCGATACAATGTGTAGCAATTTTGGCTCACTCAATGTTTAAAAGCAGGTCTGTTGGGGTAATTACACATAATGGCAATTAGATTTCGGTTCTGACTTTTCCAAAACCCATTTTTTCCTTAGGGTTTTGTCACATGTGATTGTCTAATAGACAAAATTTCTACATTTGTTACATTTACAGCTGCTGGTCTGCACTGCGTTCAAAAATCCAAACCCTTTGAGCAACCTGTTTCACCCCTCGTCTGTAGGTGGCGTTGCACCAAGAACCACTGAAGGATACGGCGCAAAAACCTCTGAAAAAGGCACTGAGCACAACTTCTTCACAAAATGCAAAACAAAAATGGTGTTTTTAGCCACAAAATTTGAAAGCAGAAAATGGCCGGCAGCCTTTCATGGCAACTGTTTTAAACGCAGATTTTACCTGCTTGCAAAGCTGCAAAAAAAAAAAAAACTTTCAGCAGTGAATAGATGATGAATAGAAGACCCGCAGCGACCTACATTCTAAAACAGAGGGCCACGAAATGAAAAATGAAGCTGTCATTCATCCCTTTAATGCTAAATCCCACAAAACTCGTGTTGATCCCCAAGACTAAAGAGCAAAGTTGTGTTTATTGAAGTCTATAAAACTTACAAACAGCATGCATCATTTAGGGCTGAGAATACTAAATTAAATGGAGAGCTCACATGCAGACAGCGTTTGAATTAGATCTGCCATTTGCAACCGCAGACGACACTGCACCATAAAACACTGTATTTAAGGGTATTTGTTTCTGGCATGTGCTGAGCAGCGCACAATGATTAGGGAGTGAGGCTCTGATGCCAGATGGCGACGGTCCTGATAACTCTGTGCAGCAACGTTTAGCTCCCAGTTTAGACTTACTCTGGTTTGGCTGCTGCTTTCACTCATTCAGATTTGCTCTGCAGACTTGGGAGTTTTCCTTTAGGCAAAAGTTTTTCACATTGAGCACTTAAATCGTTAAAAAAAAAACAAAAAAAAAAACAAACAAACAACAAAAAAAAACAAGTCAGAGTTTGTTTAAACTTTGCACTTTTGAGCTCTTTTGTTATTTTAGAGGAATTTTGTACGGTATTTTTGAGTTTCTGTGTGTAGCCAAACAGCTCTTCTCCACATATATCCAAACAGGGACATATCACAGTTTTATTCAAATGTATCCGGTATAAAAATCGAAGCAGTATCGTTTCAGAAACAGCTACCTGCAACTTGGATTTCCATAAAATTCTCTGTGTGTCAGCATGAAAATAGGAAGTTTATTTTTTGGTTATAAAAGTTTATTGCTGACACTCTTTGGAAAAACAGAGTGGTGTCTTGTTTATGCTGCGAGCCGAGGTTCTGATGGCCTTTGGTAGTTTTACTGACAGCGTCACTCTTATTCCGTCCTTGGCTTCCCGTCAACATGTACCATCCTTTTTTTGTGTGTGTGTGGGAAAATTCCTCTGTTAATGAGCTTTGTTTTTAAGCTTCTTTTAACATGATGAATACAAAAAAGAGAGTCATTAATAACTTGAATTATGACAAATGCTACTTCTGTCCAATCATGAAACTATAAACAAAAGTTAAGCAGTAAGAAAACAGGATGGCAATATCTTAGTAAAGCTGTTGTGGCAAAAAAAGAAATGAATAAAAAAAGAGTAGCTTGTTAAAGTATGTGGGTTTATGCATTATAGGTATTTAGGGTGCGATTAATGTTTCACTCATTCGTGCATATTGTAGTGTAATCTGTTGTATGTATTTTCACTTTTATTTTTCTATTTTTGTTAATAGAGGATTATGCGATTTTAAAAAAAGTAGAATTGATGAGACGGTTTACATGCGGTGCATACCATTTGTATTTAAATCAATCCGTCAAATTTACTTGTATAGCACATTCATAAACAAGGCAGTTCAAAATGCTTCACGTCAGGAAAACATAAAAACGTCCTGAACACATCAAAGTCACCAGTTATGAAGCCAGTAGCAGACATTGCGTTTTGTCGAGTGCCATCATGAGAATCATCAATACGCATCAAATATGTTGATCAGTGTTCCAGTTATTGTGGGTCCACCCATATGGCTTAAGAATCAGTAGCTGTGCCTTTAAAAAAATCAATTACACTCATAGTACAACATTTATGTGTGAACATGTTCCACAAAGTAACATTGTCATAATGAGTTATATATTTTGGAGGCAGAAAACCCTTAAAAAATCCCGAGTATGAAAATAACTTCTTTACAATTGCTGTCCCATTGTTATTCAGAGGAGAGAAGTAATTTTAAAATACTTCTCTAATTCCAACTGAACCTTTCGGAGCACGGCTCTCTAAAATGAAAGGGTTAAGATGATTCATCACCTGAAAGAACAACTGCTCTATTGTTGGAACAGAAAATTGGATGTTTTCTTGACAGGAAAAAAATTTATTAAGAGGAGTTGTCAAGGGACTGAACGTCCCAAAGCTGGGCGACCAGGACACCCAACAGTTCAGTTCAGACACACAGCTCTGGCTGGGACCAGCAGGTTTTTGTTTCTGATCATAAAGTTTTTCGAGTTTTAAGAGTTTTTACAATTTTTTAAAATGTCTTTTGTAAGTAGTATATATATTTGAGTAAAATGAACATTGTTCTTTTATTCTATGAACTGACATGTCTCCGAAATTCCAAACAAAAATGTAGTATTTATTAGCCGAAAATGAGAAAATGTTTTCAGACCTTAAATAATGCACAGAAAACCAATTCTTATTCATTTAGAAACAACAATACTAATGTTTTAACTCAGGAAGATTTCAGAAATCGTTATTTGGTGGAATGACCAGGTTTCCAATGGTCTTCAATAACAGAGCTGTATTTAGTAATCAGGTTTATTTTAACCTAACATTTTCTTCACAAGCTGCCATGTACCTCTGTGGAAAAATGTGGGCTTGTTACGAGGTGCTTTTAAACGTCTGGTTAGAGTGCTGGTCTGTTGGGTATGTAGGTTACTTTACTTCCTTCAACTCACTAGATAAATTCCAGATTTAACTTTCTGGTAAATTCCTTCATGTCATACTTGTATAGCAGCTTGTGAACCCAATGACACCAAAATGCTTTACACACACATTGAGCATCTGACTTATGACCTCATGGTTGAACTGGACACTTTATCACTAATTTCAAATTGGGTTTCCATGGAAATTAACAGAAGCATTAAATGCTTCAGGAATGAAATTTATTCAAAATCAAAAGTGTGGACAGGGTGCAAATTGCTTTTATCTGGACAGGTATTAAACAGCTTCAGTGTGTGTGCACTTATAAGAGCCCGTTTAGAGGTCGATGATTATATTTAAAGCTAAATACAAGGTCAACATTTAAGTTTCAATCCTTCCCTCAAGTGAACTGAAAACTGTGACAGGTCAGTCTTTGTTCAGGCCTCATTGAAAACATCTGCACCTTGTAGATGGATTGCAGAGCTCAATGCATGCATGTGTGTGTCACAGAAGCATGTGTGTGTGTGTCTGCATTGTGTCAGGTGTGGCCAGGTGTTTCAGGTTGACTGCACACACTGCAGGGGTGACTAGACATTCCTGTGATAGACTGGAGTGGATCGCCCAGACAGACGGAAAGCTGTATACACATACTTGAATATTTTTGTTAACCTGCTGTTCTGCACACCCGTTTAACAGGGTTGTTTTCTGGACCAGCAGAATGTAATTTGATAAGTCTGCAAATTCAGCTGACTGCAATCAAACGCGCTCTAATGCCAGGTTTATTCAGCACCATATACAAGGGAGGAGCTATTAGTTTGTCCCAGACAGAAAGAAGGAGACTGTCTGAGCCTCATCACCTGCCCATCAAGCTCACCTAAAGCATCTCGCCTGTTTCAGCTCACCTCAATGCTGCTCTTGTCTGCCGTGTTACAGCAGGGGAGCTCTTGTCATATAATAAATCTTTATATTAGAATTTATGGAAGTCTCGCAGTGAAAAATAAAGAAATTAAAATGGTGAAAAGTCATTTAGGTAAATCCCAATCATTTTGTACTGAATTAAATGAATTTTCCTTACTTTGTAATATGGAAAATGATTAGGGAAAAAAAAAATTACTTTAATCTCAGAATTCGTCCTCAGAATCAGAATTGTTTGAATTGTTTGAGTCATCAGGCAAAATCTACAAAACTCAAATCTTCAAAAGATTGCAAATCTGACAACAAGAAAGAAGCCATTATGTGAGTATCTGTGTGTAACTGAGATACATCTGGGAATGGTTGGCTATTCATATGGATTTTGACAGACAATGACTTCCATCTCAGAATTGGCCCTAAATATTCATTTCTGGAATAAATTAGTAACAAATTTATGTGAGCCTAAGTTTTGAAACCTTAGGCTCACCAAGCAAAGATTGATCAGTTTTTATTGGAACTGTTTATGCATCATCAGGCAAATCTAGTCGTATAGCTCAAACCTACCTAAGGTCTACAAATCCCATAGCAAGGAAGAAGCTGTTATATGTGCTTCCTTTTACATACTGGCATAATCGACAAATATCTGGCTATTTATTTGTATTCTGACGTAGTTTGACACAAAATCAGAATTCCAAAAAAGTCAGAATTCTTTTTTTTTTTTGTCCAGTGAACCTAAACTTCTACTAAATAAGTACCAAATTAACTAGTTTCTAAACCTTAGACTTCAAATGTTACCAGTCAAATGGAAGTGTGAGACATCTTCACAATCAGCGAATTCACACCTCATATAGAATAATCCTAATTCTAGAAGAATTTCCCTTATGCATGTAAAACCAAGAAGCACAGACTCTTCAGTACACCAGACATGAGTTTTATAAAAGGCAGAAGATCCCCTAAGTCACAGCTACATGGATTTCTTTTATCCGACTAAATGTCAAAATAATTGATTGATTAATCGATAACTAAAATAACTGTTGGTTGCAGCCCTACATTTGAATGACATACTGACGTTACCAGTCACACAATGAAAATGAACTTGACCAGACAAGTGATTAAGTGTGAGTACTGACTTGTGTTGTCCCACTAATGCATCAAAACAAGCTTATAATTTGTATGACATGCAGCAAATAAGCCCTTCTCCTGCGTCGCCATGCTGCATTGCTGTTTTGCCGTGCACATCAATAAGGGAGGATTCCAGAGGCAAGTGGTGCCATTATTATGCCGAGTCCATTTTAATCCAATGAATCTGTGTCTGAGTCTGCAGTCGGTGTAGAAAACATTGATCATAGTTTTCTCCCCATTTGTTTGGCTCAGCGGCTCGGATGAAGTCCACAGAGATGGTTATTATTAAGGTAAGAGCTTTTCTCCCCACGATGTGTTTATTCAGGCCCTTGAGTGTGTGACAGGAAGGCAACTCAAGAGCTGAAGCACAGCTCTTGAGTTGTGCTTCAGCACAACTCAAGAGCTGAAGCACAACTCTGAAGCACATTTTGGGCTTCAGCGATCTCTGAAGCACATTTTGGGCTTCAGAGATCGCTGATTGCCTTGGACCCTTTCCCAGCAGCACTCGGGCTCCTGGGGGACCCGAACGGCGCGGGATGAAAGGGGCTGCCTCAAGGGAGCTCTGCCTCCTCCACCCGCTTTAAGGCTGCCCTCCCTAAGTCAACAGCAGTTTGGTTTTCAAACTGTTTGACCAACAAGTGTGCCTGTGCTTTCACAACTTGACACCTCTTGATTTAGGGAGCCCTGCGTCAGCATGTTTGCCCGAGACGAGGCGGTAAAGACGGTCCACTGGTCTCCTTTGGAAGTCGGCGTTGCTAAGGTGGAGGTCATGACTCTCGGAGGGAGGAGTGAATAGAGGCAAAGTCCCGGTCACCCAGAGACCTGGAGCTGCTAGAGCAAGAATAATTGACACAGGGAACTTCAAACTTTTTTCTCTGTGCTTCGTGACTTTGATTTCAACTTGAACTTTAATTCATTAATGTAGAAGTTATTATTATTATTATTATTATTTTAAGTCTGAGTCAGTGCTGTACAGTAGATTATGTCTCTCAATGAGGATGTTATGACTGGAAAAGCATTCAAGAAATTGAAACACCCTGATCTGATTTGTGCAATGCTGATCTTTATTTTTTGTATTTATTTTGATTGTTATAAGCACTCCGAAAACAAAGAGCCATCCGTATTTCAGTAAGGATTATTATCTTTCAAAACACGTGCATAAGATAGACTCAGGCTGAGACTGGAGAGGAAGTAATTGCTGTGACATAATAGACTTATTAAGGATTCCAACAAAGAAATCTTTTGTGTATGAAAGGGAGTATCAAAGTGTGTGGATTTAAATTTCCACACACTTTGTAAATTTAAAATCCAAACAACAAACCCATATTTGTCTATTGGATTTTATAAATGAGGGTGCACAGGCAGACCATACGCGGCGTGTTGGGAAATGCTTCGTCAGGTTGTAGAAACCCGAAGAGATGTTTGGGAGCTGATGCGTGCTGTTTCTCTTCCTCCTGAGATGAACGGACGGCTTTAAATGGCTTTATTGTGAGGGTAATCCTCTTGAACCTTGCTACAGCTGCTGTTTTAGCAGAAAACAGATGGGCGAGGCAAGGAGTGCGTTTGTCTCTGCACAGTAGGGAAAGCTGCCGTTCCATGTCCTAACGTATGTAGAACTGAGATGACAGAAGGCACACAGAAGTTCTTTAGTTAATTATCATACACTTCCAAAGTTATTTGTTCCCCTTAAACCTTTTCATATTTTATGAAATTTTTTGCCCGTTCTTTGCAAAAAATAGCTCAAGAGTGGGTCTTGCCATTATTACTTAATGGTGAGATTAGTGTTTTTTCCACAATGGCCTTTTGGTTGTTCTCTCGTCGGTTTAGGTGGACGGCTCTGTCTGAGCCGCCTCAGTACCTTCCCACAGCTTCATCTTTGACCTGTCATGATGTCATGATGTTCATGATGGTGTTTGTTCGCCAATTCTATAACAAACCTATGAAGCCTTCACAGAATAGAGCCATATTTCTGCTATCAATTAGTTGTTTAGGTGTGCAAGAGGAAAGGGTCTATTCTACTTGTGAAACATTGTTTTCCTTTCTCTCGACAGATGTGAGCGATGTTAGTGTGTAAAGTTAAATACGTGGGAATTCCTGGTTGCAAGGAGGCAAAATGTGAAAAAGTTCACAGGACGTGAATATTTAGTGAGGGACTTAACCAGCTTCCATATAAGTGAAATGAAAAATGACATATTCTTTAAAAACAGAGTTTGACCATTACAGAATAACTACTGTAAATCTCCAAGGTAAATATTTGCTCGGCTATGAATCACGATGTAGTTGTGAAGTGGACAAACGTTTTCTTTTCTGTGCCATAAGAATGATTAACAGCCTCTCTGTGCATTTCATATGACCTCCATGACTTGCACATTCCTGCAGGTTTTCCTGTGTCTTTTATGGAAGATAAGCTGCGAATGTAAAGAATGGGGATGGTCCACAGATTCTGACCATGCTGTAGCAAACATTTAACACCAACTATGTGGGTCGCAAAAAGGCGAGATAAGAGGCTTAGTTTTTATCAGTGGAGCTTTTCATTCATCAATGTAATACCTGTAACTTTAGTCTCAAAGCAGGTACACTAAGCTCTAAAATCTGTCTGTACTCATCAGGGAGAGGAGTGGGGCCTCACCTGACGAAATAATGGCCACACAAGCTGCGTTTACATGACAGATGTGCGTTAGAAGTTAATATTCTGCTAATGTCGAAAAAGCACACTTTTGCAATTGCGGTGTTTTCATCGAATAAGTAACGCAATTTAAATCACATGTGAATGAGTTTGTTCACGGGATAAACTGCTAAAAAAGAAACAAAAAAAAACAACAAAACATGCAGTGCCATGATCCTGCTACTACTTTGTCTTTTTCGGCAGTAGTGACATATGATTGTTGATCACATGACTTGTGTGATGTGGGAAAAAAGTGTTTCCATCACATTTTTGCAAATTTCGATCCAGCTGAAAAACCACCTCATCTTACCAGAAAAATTTATAATAAACAGTGAGGTTTTTTTCCCCACCGAAATTGACGGTTTTCCTATTAAGCAAATTTATTTTTGGAATTCCAATTTGTGCAATTACAAGGTCAATTGAATTCATTGCTGCCTTGAACTTGATCTCCTCTTGTCTTCTGGTTGTAAACACTGTTCATCTTTCTGCAATGTATTCATTGAAATTTCACCACAGCAGTCCCATCATGGTACCATGTTGTACCAAGTCTCTTCTTTTTTTTTAATAATCTTCGTTTTTGGTGCAGCTCATATATCAGAAAATCCGTGATTGAGTTAATTTTTTTTTTCCACCAGTAAGATTTTTTTTCTTCTTCTGATGGTTTTTGTATGTTTTTACACAAGTCAAGACTGGTAAGAGAGAGACGTTTATTGTGTGGGGAGTAGGTCAGAGGGTGCTGCACAGATGAATGAACTGATGATAAGTGCAGAGTAATGGTATATTGACAGGAGATTTGTTTGGTTGGTTAAGGTCGGGTTACATCTAAGAGGTCAGGGTTGTCATTTCTGAAAAAGACATGTCAGGAAAGGACTTAACCTGTAACAAGTCAACCCCGCAGCGGCTTAAGTGGCCAATGAAATGATGTACTGTTGCAGACCTTTATGACATAGTGGTCAGTGGAGCTTAAAAACAACCACCTAAAACAAATAAAAAAGTTTGTGAATCAAGCTATGGGATTCACAATTCAGTGGGTTGAAATCTAAGTTACACTTTTTATCATCTAAAATCAACTATAAAAAGTTTCACCAACACTTCCATAAAGACATTTGCCACAGAATACTGTGGGGGGTTTTTTTTCTTCTTATTGTACATTTCAGAAACTGTGGCAACATTTTTGTCACCATCAAATGGAGCATTAAAATGATCTTCCTTTATGATTTTTTTCCCCAAAGACACATAATCAAGAACGTAGGGCCTTATCTTGCAGATTCAAAACATTACATCATTTTCAAAAAGTAAATTATTATAACTTTCTGCATGAAAAAGTGCTTCCATATGAATGTCTTATATGTAAAATGTGCTAGAATCAGAAAGTGACATGGTGTTGAGATTAAACTTTGGATCCCATTCCTCAGAGGTACATGTGGGTGCCGCTATGCACACACCACAGCATGACTCTGTCTCAGGACAAATAGCTTTCTGATACTGCATTTCTTTCCACTTGGCTGATGATGCCTAAGGAATTTCCATAGTCTAGGATGCCTGCTGGAGCCGTTTGGGTCCGACATGTTCGCTGAAGCTTCCTCAAAACGTGTGGGCGCGAACATGTAGCTGGTCCAAGTCTACCATGAAACCTGCTCAATTAGCCTTTCTGAAACAGAGAAACAGATTCCTTTTAGCGGGACGGTTTGAATGACAGACATTGATCCCGAGGCGTAGACCTCCCATGATCTCGGATTTATCCCATCATTCAGTGCGACATCTATATTTAACACTCTTTGATGTGTCCTTTCTAAAGCTGAAGATGGATGGCTAGGGAGGGCAGTTTAGGATGAAGAGGACCAGTATTTCTTGGGATGCTGGAGAGAGTTAAAGTGGACGGGTCATTAGCTTCAGTATGAGGGTCATTATTTGTGTTGGAGTAGAACCAGCCCAGCTCCCTCCAACCATTTGAATTCATGGCCCTTCTGTGTAGCAGTTCAAACAGAGGGGGAGCGTGAACGCTCACTTGCACACACTGGCGTGAAAGAATGCATTCATTTTAGCTCTCTCTCTCTCCCTCCCCCCCTTCCCTTCTTTTTACAAGCATTCAACACACACTCAGTCACTTATTCTAATGTAAAATGGATGAGAGTACATGAGAACATGTAGCACGTCACCAAACTGAAGCCTCTGAAGACGCGCTGCAGAGGCGTCACACCTGTTTTCAGTTCCTACTTTTAATCTACAGGTGGGTTTCTCCGCCACATGGGTTCCAGTGGCAAACTGGCGCTAGTGCTAGCTTAGCTTTCTTTAGCTACCACAGCAATAACTCACTGTGGTACCACAAAACTGGTTACGTCTTGGCACTAAGTTACTGCTGGGCCAGAGGATGGAACCCCTTTCATTAGCATCTTGGGTCGAGGCAATGAACACCAAGACCCAATCAAAATATTTAGTGTGGCTTGTTTAAAACTCTAGAGTGACACCCCCTAATTCATCTGTCAAACACATTGTCAAAAATAGTTAGGCAACCTATTCAAATTAAAGAATTATGGTGGTCCAAATATATTTTTTTTGGTGACAGGTGCATAAGATCAAGCACCTATAGTCCTGTAGACTGCTTCTAAAAGCCGATGTGGAAAAAATGTTTCTCTCTTTGGAGTTTTTGTTGAATTCCAAAATGGTGTCATGATAGGATGGTGTCTCTGCAGTAAGTCAAGGCATTTATCTTCCTTGCTTCCAAAAAAAAAAATCATCAACTATTAGTGGAGTCATATATCGCTAAATCTCTACAAAAAGACCTCCACATGCCGCCACTAGAGTCTGGAGCAGTAGTGACCTCTTTGACGATGGCCCCTTCTTTTTCCAGTATGACTGCACACCAGCGCACAAAGTAAGGTCTACAAAGATATGAATAGGCGAGTTGGATGAAGAATAATTTGAATTCACAAACAGACGGAACATGGTTACAATGAATTGGAGCGAAACCTGCGAAGGGCTTTCTCGTCAAGAATCAGTGTCTGATCTCATACGTGTGCTCCTGGAAGAAACGTTCAGAATTTCCCATGAACATCATCCCAAACTTGATGGAAAACCTTTTTTCCAGAAGAACTGAGGCTGTTGTAATTGCAAAAGCTTATCTAACATCACATTAAACATTCATGGATTGAGCTTGGCACTTAGGTTTGTGTGTATTCATTTCCTGCTTGCTAGTTAAGTAGTCATTGCTTTAAGAACACCTGCACTACAAGCCTTGTGCACCAAAGATTAAATCAGCCAATTAGGACAAAAAACTCTTACTTCTTGCTCTTACTCAGTAATACATTTTTAGATGTATTACAGGGCCCGTTGATGTTTAGACCTCTAAAGTATTCTCTGGAATATTACATTTGTTCTGATACCAGAACCAGTCAAATACACCTTGCATTTCTGAGATGCATGGAATTCATTTTGGAGGTGTCATTTTTGAGAAATCTCCAAAAAAACAGGCTTAGTTTTCAAGAGGTTAAAAGGTGTATATGACTGACCTGCTTTTTTGGTCTGTCTGGTTCCAGTCTCAGATGTTTTACAATCCTCACCCCTCTTTCCCTCCCAAATTCCCCCTAAAGGGGGAATTTGCTCTCTTACGTCCATTGTGGTACTCCCTGGGCCTTGCACATTCCCCACTTTGCTGTGAGATGGCACGGTAGAAGCTTTAATGCCGTGTTTCGCAATGGTCTGTAAGGGAGATGGCTACATCATCCTATTGTAGCCAAGTATAATAGGTCATACAGAAACTCCAGGAGTCACAGCAACACTCCTGCTGTCAGAGAAATGACAGCGCAGTTCTCCAGTAAAGCTCTCTTGGGCCACTTCAGTTCACAACACTTCTCCAAAGTGAGATTTTTAGTAATCTCCCATGCTTTTATCTGCTTTCACTTGATGCAAACCAGAAACGTTGCAGCTTTTGCACCAACAGCATCTCCTCATTTTTTTCTTTTTTTTTTTTGCGAAAAAGTGTAAACCAGTCTTTCTTTATGTTCCAGATCAGTTAGAAGATGCCCTTTTTAATGACGAGAGAGGATGGATGTCATTGGCACAGGGCCCGTTGAACCATGATTTTGCCTAATTTGAACTTAGCTTAACTCATATCGTATGACTGAAGCTCCCTACACAACAATGAGTTTCTCACCACATTAATAGGATTAGTCCCCATCCCTTATGATCATCATACATGAACCCAATGGTTGCAACTCACTTGTATGTTTGCTACAAACACACTTTGTATACAGTTTTATCATTGCACCAAGTTACCAGTAGATTTCACTGTGGTGCACAGATGTCTTCAAATGACCATATGAGTGTTTTTAGTTTTTATAAGAACTTGGAACTTATTAAAGTTCTGCTTTTCGCATTAAAGGAGTATGAACTGAGAGCAGCACATCCTGGTGGCATTATGAAATAACACAATAACACTAGCACAGTGTGCTAGTGGATGTGTGGCGTCCACTAGCACTAGCACATCCACGTCTGGGTTTGTGGATGTCCAAAACCCAGACGTAAGACGGATTTGGAGTGCTGTTGTCATGTAGGGGATAAAAATGGCCAAAAAACATCGAAATTGGGTGGCGGGTCCCAGAGCAACGGCCTTGCGAGGAAATGTAATAATTTGGTGTCGCACACCATTTATGTAGATGTAAAAGTAGTGTGCTGCTGCATATTTTTTTTTAGCAATGTGGGGAATATTTACTGCAGCCGGATGGCTGTTGGAATATATTTCATGCCTTACTTATTGAACATGATTTTCTAAACCTTTAGAAACACTTTCCCCACAAGTACAACATACCCAATTTGCTCTTCCTTCATCACAACATTTTACCTCGTCTTTGAATCCAGTCCTATTCTCTAATCCCATTTGTCGTAACTGCAGAGTAAATCTGTCATTCCACTGGAATATCCCCCCGTTTACCCACACCAGCTGTTTTTACAGCGTCTAGACACACATGCCGCTATTGATGCAACAAGAGGTGGGCACGGTATGCTGCTGGACAATGAGAATATCATGAAGCGCGGTTCTTCCCCTGATGCAGGATTAAAAACCCTCCCGATTAGAGTGAGTACAGTGTACATTAAGGGCGGCTTAGTGTACACTGTGTGTTGGTGAAGCGTCAGAGTGTGCCTGTGTGTTCACCGTCTGCATGAATAAGCACACGGCTGGCATAAAGATTGTGATGATTTTCACATTATTATCATCATCATACTTGTATTGCTTGTGTATATTATGCATGTGTGTGTGTTTATAGAGACTGCAGCGGCTATAGAAGCACAGAGGCCAGTGACTCAGTCTTTCCTCCAGCTGTTAGCCAGAGTCTATCCCAGTATGGGTCACCGGCGGCCAGCCCAGTCAACTCATCAGGAGGTTTCCTGTGATAGCAAGCTTCTAATTCAGTTTCTGTTGACTCTGAAGTATTTATCCGTCTCCTTCATGTGCTGCGGTTTCCAAACGGACTCGCTCTGCATGTCTGGAGCTCGGATCATGTTCAGGGTGAAGAACTTGCATGGACTTGTCTGAACCCTCGAGGCCAGGAACTTCTTTGCTTTCAATCCAAGCTATTCTTTGGACTTGATTACCGTCTCGTCTAAACTGTTCGTCGGGACTAATGTGAGTAACCGAGGTGCTGCTTTTAGAACGATGCCACAAGGCCGGTTGTAACAGTCTGGAAAGCCCAGTGTGGACTGCAGAGAACATGTGGCGATAATGGCGGGGTAGAGTAAATAACGCTGCCCCTCCGTAGCTGATGGTGTTGCTTAAGGGGAGAATCTCAGCAGTCTGCTGTTCCCTGTTTGGTCAGCTGCAGAGGGGCTTCTGGGTTTTTGAGGAACGTTGATGTCACCAGAAGAAAACGAGCCCATGCTCTGCGTGGCGTATCAAAAGAATGGTCGAACACAAACACGCTGGCTGGCTTTTTCTCACAGTCCAGCTCAACGCTTCGCAAATGTTTGGCCTTCACATGTTCGATTCAAGACTATTTTAAATACTGCATTTTTAGCTCAGAGCCCTCCAAGAAGTGCTTCATTATTATTGCCAACACAAACATTTTCTGGTACTTTCCATTGATAGCTCAGAGAAAACACAATGATGCTATTTATTCACTCACTCTTGCAGAGTCAAGCACAACTATGACATATTACTGTTAGATTAAAGTGGAAAAATCCCTAATAGTTTAAAAAAAGGATCAGGATTTAGTGAATTAGTTCTGAATTTTGCAGTGGAGGATGTATTAATCTGATTTCTGATTTCTTTGAGTTGTTCACAAATATTCACCCCATTAGACTTTAACTCTTATCATAATTTGAAATCACATTCTGCACCCAAATATACGCAGCCTAGAAGCTCCATATAATTGATCTTAGCTTAGTTGGTCCTTGGAGCTTAGGCAGGCTGGTACCTTACAGCATTGGTGCACCTAAAGCGTAACCAGCCATTCGCTGAACGCTAAGCCCCGCCCCTCATAGGTTTTGAAAAATTCCAGCAAAGTGGGCGGAGCCAAGAGACAGAGTGTGAGGGTGAATGGACAGGGTGAGTGGCGCTGTGATAAGGACGAAAGAAGCACTGTTGTCAACTTATGCACTTTGTCGCTACATTTAGTGACTTTTCTAAATACTAGTGACTTTTTATAATAAAAAAAACAACCAGTGATAAATCTAGCAACTCTTTTTTTTTTTTTTTGTTGTTGGAGAATTACGGCAACAATGCTCTGCAGCTGAGCGAGCAGAGAGTGCTGGCATGATCTCTCCCGCTTACCTAAGCACTGCATTCAGTATGACACAGTTGTCCGTTCAACATCATACCGTCTCCAATAGTCAGAGCAAAGCATGCCCGTTCCACATTGCAAACAAATCCCACATTTACAAAACCGAGTAGTTGTACCAAGTTACACCTGCAAACAATAGGAAAATTGTTTGAAGATGTAGCTTCATTTGACCAGAGGACGGCAGCAGTGAGGTGGTTTTTGGTCAGATATTGCCAAACTATACAAGTTTCACAGAAATGTTAAATTTTGCACAGAAACATAAAGACAGAACCCTAAATTCAGACAGTTTCTCAGCAAAAAGAAACTGATTTGGACGTTAGCTACTCTTTAAGAGAAAAATGGGACGTAGTCATAGTGACTTGTGCATCCCAGTGCAATGGACTGGACCAAGTTCAGGAAACAAAATGAACCACAGCAACTCCAAAGGTAAAAACATGAGAAGGCGAAGACAAGAAGGAGAAAGACACCGTATCACCAGGCTAAGAAATGGGAAGATCTCCCATCGAAACTAGTCAGAGTAACATCCAGTTGGTGTGGATAAGAAGACGGATTTACAGTGGTCAAATGCATTTGTACACCAGCTGGAGAAGGATCATCTAGTTTCCTGCAACATGTAGATCTTCACAGGCTGTGCATCAAGATTTGTTGACTAATGGGTTGTACCAAACTGCATGCAACTAACTGTCTTGTACATTTCTTGTCCAGCTCATACACGTGTTGGCCCATCTTGAACATCCTTTGTCCAATATAATATATTCTTTGAAGAGCGTTGGTGAAGTACTGGATGAGCTACAAATCGACTTTCGGAGTCATTGAAACGTACATTTAATACATGTAATTATCCAAGATTTGAAGCTATTTTGACTCTTTAGATGAAATGCTGTGTTCAAATAGTGTCCCAATAACGACAGTATGACTGGACCAGTGACATTGTGCAGAGTCTGGGATGTTCCTCTTTAGAAGTGGAAGTGCTTTTTCTCCCACAAAGCTTTGAATAGAAGATTGTTGCCTGGCCACACACGCGTCTCTGCCAGAACACATCACAGTGCCAAGCACTTTAACCCTTTCTCACAGTCGACGGCATGGAGGCTTTTTATCTCCATGTCTGTTCTGAACTACAGAGACCCAGTGGGAGAAAAAATAAAAAGGCCTTTTGGTCACATTTGACTCTCTTTCACTATGGTTTGCTTCTCCAGGAACAAATGGATCATTCTTTGGTTTTGGTGACTAAGAATCCATATTTCTACAACTCTTGCCTGACTTGGCAAATCAAGGAAGCTAAACCATCCATAACTTTGGTCAGAATTACATCATTCTGATGTTTTCTTTGAAATTTGCAAGAGTTCAAGCCTTCATAGACATTTGGGTTTTTTTTGTTTTTTTTTTCTGTATCAGCAGATTGCCAAAATTGGTTATGTGGACCAAAGATATTTCGTCTCACAGCAAAGCACACAGGCCTTAATTTTATTAAGGGGAAGGAGGAATGAAAACCTCAAACTGTTCATGGAGGAGAAGTCTGCTTTACTGTCACATGTGATGTGTCTCCCGTTTATCCCATTAAAGATGAGCACAGTCTGGAGCAAATTTGGGCCAGATCTTAACACGCAACAAATCTGTTAAAGGGTGGAGCGGCTGCCACATAAAGTGCAAACAAATCCAAACCAGAGGAAATTAAAGTATGGGCGCACTGATGATAATAATAAAAAATAAGGGATAACTCTAACGCGGGCAAATTTAGGTTAGGAATGGAGAAAATCAACAAGAGTGATCCATTAAGGCAGTTTACTGTCATTTGTGCAAGGAATTTATTCCAGCCAGTGACAGTGCCCCCTAGTGGCTGCGGTAGTTATGACAAGAGTCTCAATGCTTTCATGAATCCCTTAATGTCTTTTGTTGCCGTGTCTGTGTTGTGTTGTTGGGGCTCATCAACATCCAGTACTGCCAACTACAATCACTTTTGGGATAACCACAGTCAACAAAAGGCAACTCTTAAAATGATTGGGAAATGCTTCTGTAATTACATAAGTGTATTAGGGGGAGGAGCAATAAAAGCACCTTGTTTTTTTTAATTTTTTTCTAGAAAAGACTTCAGATACTTGTCTTCTTTTTTACTCCTTTTAGAATAGTTTGATTTGCCAGCTTATTATTGTTTTAAAGGAGAAAAAAAGATTGTTCAGCAACTCCTGGGATAGTTTTGCATAGTGCGACGCATTTTCCCCAGCCTTTCAATGACGTCTGCGGGATCGTCTGTACAACAAACCGTTTGTGAAATTTTTGGGGGGTTGGTGTTGTCAAAATGTTTGCTGGTACTCACAGTTGGGGCCCTTCAAGCATCTTCGTATCGCAATAACTTTTCGGTTTTTTTTAAAGCCTCTAGCTTGAACGTGTTTTATTGCGAATTTGCAGGGCAACACGCTGTAGTACAACTGGTGCTTTTTAACAGAATATGCAGTTTTCAATCTTCCTTTACATCTGAAAAGCATGTAAAATCACAGCTGCAAGTTCTTTTGGGCAATATCTCTAACAGCTTTGCACATTTAAAAACTCAAATATTGAAAATTTCTCCTTGGCAAAACAGCTTAAGCTCACTCAGACTAGATGGAAAGACTCTGTGAACGTCAACTTTCAAGTCCTGGCACAGATTCCCGTTCGGACCCTAACTCAGCTCTCTGTTACATGAGAGTATTTGATTTTTATCCGATGTAGCTCCAGATTGAAACTCCAATCAGCTTACCTGTCCCTGCCGAGGAAAAGGACAGTGTGTTTAGGCTCATATGCAGAACAAATTGTTATGTTTGGTCTTCTCTGACCAGAACACCTTGTTCTTCTCAGCTAGAAAATATGACTTTCTTTTATCAATGACTTTCTGTTTTCTGCACATCCATAAAGTCCCGTCAACGCAAATTGAACGCAGCTTGTTTTTAGGGGATTTGCAGTGTCTCTTATTCATAGGGGATTCGTAGTGGATTCGTATCTCTTTGTGGTCGAAATTTTGTCAAACCTAGATGGTATCCTTTCATACCACTTCCTAACTCTTCACTACTTTGCAGTTGTCTATTACATAAACTCACAGTAAGACATACGGGTGTGAACACTGCGGTGCTCACAGTGTTTATGTGTGTTTGTATACTCTTGTTGCCCTGGTACAGATTAAGGCCTTCAAGCTGCTGGGTCATACTCTAGATCTCAGACACACGTAGTCGTGAGAAGTTTATTTGCGTCTATCGAATGAATGTCAAACTACACGCCTGCTGAAAAGCAGCCTCTTATTTCAGAGCAAGGCTCTGCAATCTTCCTTCTCATGTTTGCAATCTGTCACTGCGTGATTTTCTAAATACCGCCGGTCTTGCTTCACGGTTTTCACACGGGATGTGAAAAATGAGACGTCGTATCACGGGAGAGCGTGTCGTGGGAGAAGACTTTAGAGCCATGTTGTTACAGCGATAAGAAGCTCTCTCTCTCTCTCTTTCTCTCTCCTCCGGTGGCATTAAGGAATTTCGGTAAAGAAGGGAGTGGCCTTACTGTCAGCCGAATCACAAGGTCGCTGTTAGACGGAGCTTTATGCGGTTGTGGTTGAAGGGTCGAGGAGGGAAGGGGGGAATTAAAAGGCAGCAGAATGTTTTGAGTTTTCTTTGCACTGAAATGTTAACTGAAAACTCACTCTTTGAACTCCCTGGGAAGGACAGAAAGGTCCTTTATCAGTCTCAGAGAACCTGCACTTTCATCCGTCTTGTTTAGCCATCTGGGAAGCTAATTTGCTGTTTCCTCTCCCCACCGAGTGTTTTTTGGGGTGGGCATGGCAGCAGTCCGAGGTTGAGGGCTGGCACTGCCCGGCTCGGTGGATTACAGGTCTAGTTGTGACTTCGGCTGCTTGGGACGTGGAGCTGCGGGCATCACAAGTGTTGGCACGGGGTGCGGGCACTTCAGATGTGGTTGAGGCCATGTGGAAGCTTTCTAGGGTTTCTTCCACCCAGCCGAGTTTAGAACTCCCAAAGGGAGGGAGAGCGGGCTTCGCTGCAGTCCGAAACTCGTGTTCAGACAAACAAACCCAGAGATGTTTATTTGTGTGCAGGCGTGTGTGGGCGTGTGTTGGGGTGTGTGTGTGTGTGTGTATTTTCCTGATGACTAGCTTTGGATATGTGGTGCAGTAAATGTGTTTGTCACCAAACTTTGGTTTTGTTTAAGAAAACACGATTAATAAATCAAGACGAAAAAAAAATTCTAAAAAGAAAAAAGTTTGAGGAGTGAAATATTTGCTAGAAAGAAACTCAGAAAACTTGAGATTAATCCCAGAAGTTTTCTAGAAAAAACACGGAAATTTGAGTTTCAAGAGTTGAACATTTTTGACTTAGAAATTTCCATGATTTTATATTTCTAGAATATTTTTGAGATTAGTCTAAAAATTTTCAGAGTTTTTGGCCAAAGTAATTGCTCTTCTTTTCTCCCTATTTAAAATGGTCAGTGAGTTTTATGAAAAAATGTTTCCGTACATTTTGTCAGCACAGAAACATAGAAGAAGAAGCTCGCTGAAGGCAGTGATGTCTTGAACATATAAATAAGTCAGAGGTGCAGTCTGTTATAGTTCTACAGAACAACAGTAGATGTCTACTTTGATTGATTTGTTACATTTTGCTTTTTCACATCATAATAAGCTCTTCGTGGGTTCATAAATGTGATGGAATTGGGGAAAAACATGAAACAGACTTTGGAATATAATAAAATTGATTTCATAGGGCCTTGCATTAATGTAACTATGGCAACCATTAGACTTTCTCGCCGTTTCAATGGGGAAATAAACATTTCCTTTGTTTAATTGACAGGACCATTCCTGTGGCCTATACTTGGGAAAGTCCTTCTTAGTTTTTCACATGGAACAACATACTAAAGTCTGACTGAAAGATATACAAACCTATAAAGAATAATAATGAAAAAAATCTAAGATTTCTTTTCACATGTCAACTGCAAGGAAATATTTAACCTGACAGTCCAAGAGACAACACCCTAGCCCCGTCTTTCCCTTCCTCAATAAACAGTGTGTAGTCTTGTGTTCCCTGTTCTTATCCTTGGTTAAATAGTCCAACATTTCCTTCCTTTAAGTTTTGTTTTAGAGAACAATTTGTCACTTTGCATGGTTCCCCACTCACTTGAAAATGGCAAAGTTCCCTTTCATGACCGCTTCCTGTCTCAATGTCTGTGAAACACTAAGCATATTCATACAACATGACCTTCTAAATAATAATTATGAACTTTTCAAAAACGAGACATTCACTTGTGTTCAGACACCTCGACCCCGAAATTAAAATCTAAGCATCAAATCAGCAGTTTTAGTCAGACAATAGAGAAACATCCTGAACTTTTGAACATGTCACAAATCAACGTTCACTCTGCAGTTTTGCTGTTCTCTTTCCATTTAACAAAGTCTCTAAAACATGGCCGCCCACCTAAACTGACCCACAGTAGAGACCCATGATGCTGTATCTCTGTAGAATCCGTCATGGGGAAAACCATTTCTCGTTTGCTCCACAAGTTTGACCTTTTTAATTTCAAAGAGCGTAAAGAAGAAATCTATTGGCAAAAGAAAGTTCACACATCAAACGTAGGGGAGTCAAAATTTAACTCCTGTTGAGGGAGAACCTCTAACTTTCAAAGTACACTTATCAAAATGGTACTCAGTATTATAGAGATAAAAAAATATTTCAAAAATTAATGACAAAGTCACTTAAATCTAAACACCGATTGATTGGAGCATATCAATCGCTGCAGTCGATTGATATGCGATTCCAGATTTGCGAATCTGCTCTTCACAAACTGCTGTAACTTGTAAGGTGAGCCGCGATTGTAAGATACCAGCTGATGTTCAGGGAAAGCAGGGATGTGTCCCACAGCTATCTCCAGTCATGAATCTTAACGCAGAATGATAAACAGCATCAGGGGTTTTCAGGGTGGAGTTCCATAAATAACGGAGCAGAGAGGATTCTTCTGCATGTGAAAAGTATCCTCTGCTTTTCACACGCAGAGGATAGGACAGGTTTTCCTTTTTGGGAACCAAATATTTGCCTCTTGATTTATTTATGAAATTTCAGCGAGACTCAATAGAGATTTTTCACCAAGATGCCCTGATGTTAATAGTCTGCCATTTCTTTAGTTGAAGTGTAGTTAATTGAAAGGACTTTTGAGTCTTCAAAAAAAATAAAACCGCTTCGTCTTCCAGCGGTTTTAATTAGCCTGGCTCAGATTCAGACCTAAATCTAATGAGATTCTGTGGGAAGCCTTGGCACAGACATTTTCCGTCTAACCTGATGTAACCTGAGTTGTGTAGTGGAGAAAAATGGCCAAACATGTCAATTTCCTGATACAGCTGATCAAGACATTCCCCAAAATAGGTCTGAAGCTACAATTGCTACAAATCTTTCTTTGGCAAAGTATCAACACTTTCAAAACCATTGATCCTTTCCCTTCACTTTGTAGTTTTGTAGAATGGTGTAACAATAATAGAGGAAAAGTGAAAATCCATTCCACCTGAACATGGGCTGCACCAAAACGTGTTGTCATGATCAAAGTCTTTTTTTTTTTTTAAGGCAGACATTAGATGAAATAAACTGAGCTTTGCTTTGTTTGTTTTTATTTTGGATTTTTAACTTGCTTATATTATGTTTAACTAATCAAAACTTGTTACACTCATGCAGACACTCTGTCTGCGCTGATGAACACTTTTACAGCCTGGGATGCCGAGTACTTGATCTGCTGGGGAATAGGATCCACTTTCTGACAACTCAGCTGGTATTTATTTGACATTTTGGGGGTATTTATAGACTTTGTAGAGAATGTTGGGTTTTTGACTGGTAATTACATTAAAAAAAAACAACAAAAAAAACAAAAACGCCACAACACAGTTAACTTACGCTTTCTTGATGCAAGAACCTGTTTTGCGTTAATTCGATTAAGTTTTAGATGTGACTTATATGTTAAATAATAAGAAACATTGTGCAATGTAGTCCAAAAAATCATTAGTATGGGTTTTTTGCTTGTGCCCAAACTTACTGTAAGTAGCCTGTGAATCTATGTGTTAGATCAACAGTTCAGTCGGCTCTTTAAACAACATATTTCTAAGAGGTTGATGTTTTAGGTGTTGCTCCAGGATGCTTCATATCTTGCTAAAGCTGATTAAACATCTAATCCAAAGAGAATGTGTCTGATTAATTCAAACATGATTATTTGCCATGTACTAATTTTAATCCTGCTTAGTCAAAAGAAGCATTAGATTATTATTTTTTTGTTCAGCCATCTGAAAGAAACCCAGATTGTTTAAACCAAGCTGAAATTGTGCAACCGAGCTGTGCAATTCTTCTGTAAACATAAAAATTCCCTCCGGGTTGATCCTCACTAAACTCCACTTCAGACTGCGATGCTTAAAAACTTTTGGGGCTTTTCGGTGTGAGTCACTCGGGTTCCCTTGATCCGATGAGTAAATTTAGTCTCTTCAACCTCGTCTAACCTGCCTGCATGTGGTGAAATCGACGCTCATTTAAATCCCAAGTCTGGATTAGCCTGGGAACAGTAAAAGTATTTGGGGGGAGGAATGAAATGTAAACACAGAATTGTGTGCAAATCTCTAACGTCCAGTGAGATATTCGCCGAGGAAGTGCACGTCCGCATGAATAAAGTGTATTTTTTCTCACTGAAAAAGTCCAGATTTCTCTCTCATTTTTTTTTTTTTTTTTTTTTTAAACTCTTGTGTATATGAGCAGCTGTACTTTGTGCCATAAACCTACAAAGTCAACTTTACGGCTGGATTTGAATATATCCCAACTAATGAAAGACCACAGAAAGCCAAAGAGAGGCTCTCCTTTTAAATATCCATGCTAAACTCGTGTTGTATTTTAAGAGCCCCCACTTCTTTCTTTTTTTCCTCCTCTCTCTCTCTCTCTGTTTCTCTCTTTCTGCTCACGGTCAGCTGCTGCGGAGAGCAGGAGTGCCGGCGAACCAGCTGCTGTTCCACATGCTCGGGCTCTGATGAGAACAGATGGCTCTCTGGAAAATAGGAAATGTTTTTTGATAATGGAAGAAGGTTGTAATTCTGAGCTGAGTCCGTCTATTTGAGGTCCCTTAAGTACAGGCTTCTCCCCGCCTCATGTAACACACAGTTCTTGACATGTGTTTCATTTTCTCAAACAACTGGTGTGTGTTTTCCTCCTCCTCCTCCTCCTTCTTCTTCTTCCTCCTCATCTCTTTTTTTAAGTCAGCTGTAGATCTAGTCCTGTCGGCTAAATTACCGAGACTGCTTATGTGAGCTGACATTTACACGGTATTGGTTTTTGTAATTACATACAATCATTCGGGTTAGAGTGTCCTGCAGACAGTCAAAAAAGCACATAATCCAATTATTTCAGATGTGCTGCCAAATGGAAATTGGTTGCCATTGTGTGTTTGCTTTTGATAAAATCTTCTGTCTACAACTTTGACGCTTTCTGGATTTTTTTTTTTTTTTTTTTTTTCAGAGGAGTAATACAATATTTACAGTCTGCAATCGAATTTTTCCAGTTTTGCTGAACTCATTATTAGATGATAAATGCCTCTCTACTTCTCTTAGGTGTTGCATTTGATCTCTCTCTCTCTTTTTTTTTTTTTTCTTTTGTAATGCCTGTGAAATGTTTTAGCACAACCAGACATGCTTAAAGTGCCAGCGGCTTTGAAAAACTGTAAACATTGCAGTTTGCAGAGTTTATAAGTGCCTGGCTTCATTCTTTTCGTGGTAGTCAGCATCTGGTAGGTAGTGTTCCTCGACGCAGCATTCATTGCCAATAAATCTCTTCACATTTCACTACATTATAACCGCAAACTGTTCCTGCTAAAAAGGAGCTGAACCCGGGACCGTCTTGCTGTCCCGGATTCAACTCGGATGCGACTCTGCATCCAACGTTATAATGTATTTGTAGAGTTGGGTAGCAACCAGTTACATTTACTTAATTACATTTGCATTTTGGGGGAGAAAAAAAAGTATGTTTTGGAGTATTTTTTGCTTCGCTGCACTTTTTACTTTTACATGAGTCATTTTATTTTGAAGTATGGCGACTCTTACTTTAGTAAAACTTCTGGATGCTCGTCCTGCTGGTCGGTAATCTGCTGAATGAAGAACAAGCTAGCTCTAACCAACAATTCATCAGACACACACACACACCTGCAGTTTTTGTTGAAGCTTCATACATTTTATATTGAAAGAAACAGGTTTGAGAAAAACAAAATCATTCATTTTGTTCCTTAAAACATGAAAATTTCCACAGAACTTCATATTTTGGCCCGGCTGATGATGTCATTTTTAAAAATGAAATGATTGATGTTTTGATCAGTTATTCGGTACTCGAGACACCTGTTTATGAAATACATATTTACCCTCGAGTAATTTCTTGGACAGCTATTTCTTACTTTTACTTGCATTGATTTAGTGCTACTCTTAGTTGAACAATTTTCAGGTTCTCTATTCTCCTCTATTTACTTATTTATCTGTTTCTGTGAGAGATTTTATTACCTTTTTTCAGATTTCATTACTTTCTTCTTGAGCGGTCAGTCGGTGAATAAAAAGCTTTTTCCCTCACATGAGTTGATTAGTAAACGATATCACAGGTGGGCTTCGTGTCCGCAGGGAGATCAGCGTCCTCTCTTTGGAATAACCGCAAAAGGTCAAAGGTGAGGCGGCCCCCAAAAGTTACAAATTTTAATACGGCAGGTGCGGGATTCCTTTACAATTTCCAGCTGGTTATCAAAGCTGAACAAGACAGGAAGACGTAAACGGTCAGAGGGCGTTAGTATCCGTCTTCTGTATGCAGAAGACGGATTCACCGATTCACCGATTCTTAGTTCAAGAATCGGTGACTCAGAGAGTGGAGATCACACCAGACTGTCGGCAAACAACGGTCCCTTCAACACAAGCCTGGAACAAAGCTCCTTCAGGGAAAAACAACCTGGCGGGTCAGAGGATTTACAGGGCGACTGGAAATCTTTTCTCTGAGCATTCCTGTTCACGGCGCAAACTGTAGAGCGACATAAGTGATTGCTTTGTGTGTAAGAAAATAGATATTTCTCCTTCAGACATTTAGAAACGGCATAACCTGAGATACCAACCCTCGTGTTCCGACAAAGAATGGATCAGAATGAGCTTTTTCACTTTAAAGAAAGAAATGGCTTCCAATCAGCCTGTACCGCTCTGTTACAAGCTGGAGAAATGTTAACAATGTGTGTAATCTCAACCTGTTAGGATTGTCAGGAGTCCAGTGAAACAGACAAGTGCATGCCTCCGCTGATTGTGTTTATGTGTCAAAATTCCTTATCGCAGCGGTAATCAAACACTGCATACCACGGCTTAACACGCCACTTTTTATGTTCCGCGTGTTTTATGTATAAAAGCTGAGCTGTGTCTCATACACATTTTTTTTTTCAAAAGAAAAAATGTTTTGTTTTGAGAAAAGTTTTGTCTTTCCCACAGACTTCTACTGTTTTTGCTTTTTTGTTGCACAAAAGTGTCCCAGATCATTTAAGCACATTTTGCAATCAGACAGACAGAGATTGTTAATGTAATGTAGAATATTTTCCAAAAAGTCTTGAGGTTCATCAAAATTTGTACTTTTTTTAATCCTACTATGATGTAGGTGGTTTTGGCCTTGACACTTTCCCGTTAATCCCACTGTTTGTCCCCAGTCTGTTTATTTATTTTCAAGCCATTAATTGTTCTCTCAGTCTGTGAATAACAGTTCTCACTGTATTTCGCTAGAGTCCTAAAAACCTAGAAGTGCCTTTGTAACCTTTTCCGGGCTGTTCCTGAGTTAGTGCATTTCTGTGATGCCTTCTGCGGTCTACTTCATGTTGTCAAACAGGTTCTGCTTAAGAAACCTCTTGATTCTACAGGCGGTAATCAGACCTTTTAGTGGTTAAATGAAACTTTTTAAGAAAAACAAAAAGGTTAACGAGGGAGATTCCAACTCCAGCTTTTCAGTCAGTTAGTGTTGAACAACTATTGGGAGGAACCTTCAAATTTGAAGATGAATCATGTTTTGATTCTTTGCAGCGTAAAAAAAACAAAAACAAAACAAAATCTAACACTTTGCTTTTTCTTCACTATGGCACAGATTTTTATAAATTGAGAACACAGGGGAACTAAATCTCTCAGGGATAATCAGAAGTGCGCCAAAGTGTAGAAAACTGTCTGCACTACACGTCAAACATTGAAGCAACACATAATTTTGATGGAACACGATACATGTGCTGAACCACTATTACACCTACGTTCCTGTAACTTGTTGAGTTCATCTGACCGGCTGTTCGTCTTACTTGCCCTGAAGTATATGCCAGAGAATAAACATTCTGTCCTGTAAGACTGTTTGGCCAGCGATTTCTCTCCCTCACTGCAAAGTTTAACTCTTGCTTTGATAAAAAGAGGAGCGTTCTTTTTGTTCCTCGCTTTGTCGGGGATTTTGCCATCTGCTTTTGAATTGGTGTACATAGGAGTTTTCAAACTTTAAATAAAAATAAAATAATAATTATAATAATAAAAAAAAAAGTATGTCCAGAATAAACTTTTGAACTGAAGGAAATATTTGTAGTTCTACGTTTCTTCCTTTAAAAATAATCTGTGCAGCATGTTTCCAGTCACTTTCAGGATTTAGTGTCGTATTAAATCATCCCCTTCTTAAAAATAATGGTTTAAGTCTTTTTTTTTTTTCCCTCCTTTTTTTTGCCATAAGCAATTTTTTTGTTTTTTTGTTTTTTGTTTTTTTCTTTTTTCTGCTGCATAAATCACAGAGGTGATGACGTTTTGTGGAGAAAAAATAATAAAATGACTTGGGCCATTATTATAGGAAGGTGATGATATTCATTCAGCATGGTGTAACTTCAAACCCATTAACACGTGGAACTAACTCTGGAAAAGTAGCAGAGATCCATAGTGGAAGGGGAAATTTTTGTTGACAGAATTATTTCTCATAAAAATCCACAATCCACAAATCCATGGACGATTCTAGACGTGGGGGCGTCTAGAAAAGCCACTTGAAAGAGCATTTCAAGTGGCTTCTTAAAGATGCAGTATGGAACTTTTATTTTTTTTAAATATTTTACATATTTGTTCAAATTGTCACCATGTTTCTATAGTATAATATGAGACAGATAATCTGTGAAAAGATCGATCTCCGCATCCTCCCTGAGCTGCTATTGCCATCTGAAGAAATGCACCAACAAAACAACCAATCAGAGCCGGGGGGAGGGCCTTACAGCTGTCAATCAACATCCTGTACAATGATGGCGGTTTACCTTTCCAGCAAAACCGTTTAAATGCTATCTTTGGTGATTATGCAATGTAGCCTTAGCATTCAAAGCTAAGACCCGCCTCCTGGCTCTGATTGGTTGTAGTAAGCACTGGGAGAAATTAAAGGAGGTAATTTTTTTTTTTTAATCCAAGATTAACTTGAGTCATACTATACTGTCACAACATAGTGACAGCTTCAACAAATATGTAAAATATTTGTTTAAGCTTTAATATATTAAATAAGGAAATCGCTTTTTTTTTTAATCCTTTCTTCTGTGCTTCCATGAAAAACACTGAACCCACCCTGCCCTCCTGGGTAAATCTGGAATAGAACTGCCACTGATTGAAACTATTTGCCATGAAAAAATATCGAGAAACTCCAAAGATGTATAAATACTTTTACACCACCACTGGATCAGATAAGAGTAATTTCGTCAGTCGCTGGCTCTGTTTGGTTCCAGCCGCTGTCTGTGGGTGATCGTCACACGTCCTCCGCATCCTGTCATAATCTTTGTCCTTGCAGGAAATGGCTTTCTCCCTGGAGGAGCGTCTCCAGCTGGGGATCCACGGCCTGGTGCCGCCCTGCTTCGTCAGCCAGGACGTCCAGCTGCTCAGAGTCCTCAAAAACTACGACATGAAAAGGGACGACCTGGACAGGTGAGACGCTTCCGCACGAAACCAGCCAGGATGTCGCCGTGCATTCCAACAGACTTCATATGTAATCCTGTGCATGAGTTAAATCTCATCTGATCCTCTGTTTGTGCAACCAGATCCTTTGTGCAGAGCCTTTAAAGCCACAGAAGGCAGATTAGCTATCAGTGCTCTGAGATCATCCATCTTCTCATGCCATTAATTTTACTTCATGCTCCCTGACCTTCTTTTCCACTCTTCCTCCATTTAGTCCTTCTTCTCTGTTTTTACAAAGTCCTAGGTGATGAAATAAAAGCTTCTTGCATGCTAACTTGCACGTTTCATACCCACTAGCTGCGAGCATTACACAACCAATGTGGTAACCTTTCATTTTGGCTTCTTTTAAGCCAGGGGTGTCAAACTCCCTGCAGTTTTTAGATGTGTCACAGGCACAAAACACTGGAATGAAATGGCTTAATTACCTCCTCCTTGTGTAGATGAGATCTCCAGAGTCTTGCTAATGACCTAATTATTCTATTCAGGTATGCTGCAGTAGAGGCACATCTAGAAGTTGCAGGGAAGTGGCCCTCCAGGACTGGAGTTTGACCCTTGTGTTTTAAGCAGCTGAAATCATCAGCAAATTAGCTTTTTCATAACCCAACCCTGAATCATCAGATGCTCATCCAAAACTGCACTATTCTGCATTTTCTCAGGGAGAAAAAGTGACAAATCCAAGGCCATGGTCTTGGAAAAGAGTAAAGTACCTTCTCCGGGTTGGGGGAGGGGTCTCCTGCCCCAAGTGGAGGACTTCAAATATCTCGGGATCTTGTTCACGAATGAGGGAAGAAGGGAGCGGGAGATCGACAGGCGGATTTGACACAGCCAGAAAAAAAAAAACTTATCCCAGCGCATAGTTTTTTGAAATCGGCACATTTCCATTAAGTGAAGTTCTTTTTGTGATTCCAGTTTGTGCAGTTGTACGTTCAATGGAAACGAAGCTCCTGTCTGTTTTCAAAGTAGCTCTGCTTTGGTACTGACTGCTGGATGCCATCATTTATTTAGGTGACTTTTTAAAATATGAGCTTTCAGTTCTATTTTCATCAGTCATCTCATATTTTTCCTTTATATATTTAGGAGATCCACACAGCGAGAACATGGTTATGATTTTGATTGATGGCGTGACCACTCTGCTATCAGGAGAGGTGGATTCCAAACTGTAATGAAGACATATGCATGTAATTACTGCAAAAAAGAAAAAAGGAAAGATATTCAACAGCAGCTCTAAAATGAAGCAGCTGATGTTCAAAAGCCAAAATTCATAAGCATGTTTTTATCGTACTGTTTTATAATGCAGTGGTGTGTGTCTCTTGCTCTGTCCAAGGCAGGACTAGTACCCACCATGCTTTATAATTCCCCACTGTTTTCTTAGCAGTCCCCTGCACACAATTTAGTAGTAGCAATCTGCAGTGATGTGTTGGAACTCGATATGGGGATTCAGGCTGTATTCCATTGACCAAAAAAGTTGTAAAAGTTGTAACTCATGTAGGAATAATATCACTCCCTCGCAACTTAACCCTCTATCAGTTACAAGTTTAAAAAAGCATCTGGGATTAGTTCATTATTGCTCTCAGTTAAAGAAAAATTGGCACTGCTAGTAAAAAAAATGCTGCATGTCTCTGCATTTAAACTACATTTGCAGGATATATGGTACTATGATGGGTGACTGAGTTACAGGGAAAGTTCAGATTGGTTTTTGAAATGAGGTTCTACTGGAAGCATAAAATAATTAGTTCGCTTGGTCTCTTTGTTTAGTATAAATCTCAATTGGTTGGTGTTGGAAACTGATTCTCAGTGCTAGTCGGATTGAGCCCCTGACTGAGATGAACTCCTAAGGTCTGAAAATAACCCTCTGCTCTGTGATGCTTTCCTTTTCTTCTTAGTGGTCAGTCCAGCAGGAAACGTGTCAAAGGTTGAATTCTTAGTTTGCTTCACACAAAAAAGTTGGTGACAGTTTCTCAGAAAATTCACACGCAATGCAGACGTGACCAAAGTTTCAAGGTTTGTGAAAAAGCATATACTTTAAAGGGAGAATAATATGTAAAATAAACTTTTTTTGAGCCTTATATCATGTTATAATTGTATTCCCTCATCAAAAACAAACCTGGAGTGTTGCCAAGATTCTTTCATGCATGTTTGAGAAATCCTTTAATCTCTCGTGGCAACCATTCAGCTGTGCAAAACACTGGGGTAGACCTAGCTAAACCTTGGAGATGCAGTTTTGGCTTTAGCTCCTTCAAACTAGCCAGAAGCAATTAGCAAACATCTGGTAGATCTGCGCATCTGCTGAGCTCATTATACGAGCTACGTCTCAGTGCAACATTGCTAATAGATGTTGAAGAGTTAATGTTGTGATGATTTCCTGGAGGTGGAGTTCCAGAAAGAGCAGGAGCCTTTGAAGAGACAAAGGCCCAGTTTCAAGGCGTTAAATTACAAAATCAAAATTCCTTTAAGTAATATTTTACATCAACAGCCTTTTTATGACAACTGAAGGTAAGACTTGATTGTGCTATAAAATACATAATGTTGCCCCTTTAAACCTCAGTTGGTTGTTGTCCGTCCATCACAACCTTTGGTTTCCCTCAGCAGGCAGACTTTGAGTTTGATCTTGTTATTCCACACAACAGAAATCTTTCATTGGTTTTCTGTTTAGTTGACAGACATAAAGTAGATGGTAAGGAAATAAAATGCAAGTTATCTAAATAAAATCATTGTTGTCTAATGCTAATTTTATTTACCTTTTCAATTGACCTTTTTAAACATATATTTATGTGGTAGATCGCCAAAGAGCAGCTGGTGGAGCCTAACCTAAAACAGACAAAGCCTGCAGGCTGCTCCTCCTCTCAACAGCAGGCACCTTGTGTTCATGGCTTTATGGAAACCTCCCTGATTAGGAACTGAGTCCTTTCTGACAAACAGAGCTTAATTTAGGTCACACACATGCCTTCATTTCCCGCTCGGCCTATAGAACAAAGAGCTTGTGTCACATGTCTGCAGGTCCACTTTCATCTTCTGTGTTTTTTCAGTCATTTGGAAGTAAAAGAAAAACGGCTTTAAAAATAATTGTTCTGCAGAAATCGGAATTGAGTGCAATTCACTCACGCAGCGTTTTTGCTGTAGTGATTGCACCCATATGGACGTCTGAGTATAAGAAAGAGGGAAAAAAAGTTACTCGGTTTAGCAAATGTCATTACTGAGATACGGAGAGCGTTAAGGTTTGACAGATTCTCTTCATTCTCTGACTCTTGCAGGTACGTGTTCCTGATCGGGCTCATGGACCGGAACGAGAAGCTCTTCTACCGACTCATAACATCGGATGTGGAGAGGTTCATGCCCATTATTTACACTCCCACTGTGGGCCTGGCCTGCCAGCAGTACGGCCTCATCTTTAGACGACCGAGGTAGATCACATTCCTGGTGATAGCTTTACTCTTCAGCTGTTTGGTCATTTCCATCAACCTTTCTTAATGCGATACTTCAAAATGCGTATTTAAAAAAATAAATAAATAAAAACGTTGATGGAAACATGGCCGCTGTGACCATGCTGAGGACGCGGTGACTGGTTAACCATTAGCTGCTTAAACCACAAACGCTGGCATCTGCTGTGGCGCTAGAGTGCTAAACGAAGGGTTAGTTCACTGTTTCCCACTGAGTCTGAACTTTCGCTTCTGTGATTCAAAACTGATATTCCAGATTGATCAGACTTCAGCTGGACGATTCCTCATTGTTGGGCTTTCCCAAAAAAACATTGGAAACTATCTTGTTTCATTCTTGTGAATCCAAACGTCTGTGGCCTACTGTCCAGTCTAACTAGCTGGTGCTCAATAACGCTCACGTTTTCATGTTTTATAGCGATTTACTGTCAAATCTTCATCATTATTGGAGTTGCATCTCTTCTCTGATGTTGTATTTAATTTTTAGTCCAGGGTATTTCCCTCCATTTGGTTTGTGGTGTAAACCTGGTAGCATGCCTTGATCTCAAAAGAAAGGATGTGTCGTTATTTTCTCCCATTGTTTAGTTCATGGGAGCGTGGCCCCACCCGGTTTTTATTAATTGCTGTACAGTACTCCTTGTTCTGTTTTGCCATTACACTTGCATCACTGCATGTGTGAAAATCATTCCACTGGTCATGCCAGCCTCTTTACAAACGCAGCACAAGGAGTCCACTGGAACCGACTCATCATGCAGGAGCTGCTGCCAGCTTTTGTTCCTTTCCGAGAGGAGAACCTGTTGGGTTTTTTTTCTGTCATTAGTATAACAAAGGACAGAGGAAAACATGACAAATCTTTACCACATGAGTTCAAACTCCCACTCAGGAGTTTAGGAAATCACCCACTGGAAGGCCACACAAATTTGATAGCACATCATGAACACTTTGGGTAGTGAAACATGGAGTCTTTGAATGACGGCAAATGTCGTTTTGAAATTGTGTAAATGCATAAACTCACTGGCTAAGACATTTCTTATTGCACTTATCAATCAAAACAACAGTTCTCCCAACTTATGTTGAAACTGGACTCTCTGGCTCTGTGTTCAGTTGTTTTATTTAAGCAGTATTTGATTTGAGAAAGCAATATTCAATGAAATGTTGTGACTGCGTTCATTCATTTGGAAGTGAGAGCAGGGTTCCTTGCTTTTACAAGGAAAATGTAGATTTCTGTATCTCCTCCAGATTTACCCGAGTTGTGTCTGTTTCTTTGATCTGTTGGCTCACATGGACATCCATTTCTTGGTGGGTTAGCAGTTGTGCCGTACACTTTCCATTTTCAGATGAAGGTAGAGTCAGATTAGAATAGAATATTTATTGTTATTATGACAATGAAACATTGTACAAAGACGTTTGAATGCAATTCTCCAGATAGAAACTATATCTCACTTAAAAAAATAAACTATAAATAACTACTTACATCACACTTACCCCTTGATAACAAGTTAGCTGAAAACTGAAATAGAAAACTTAGTGGCATCCAACGTGGTGATGGCCGATGGGTAAAAACTTTAGCGGTTCAGTATTTGTGGCTGAGGCTTTTGTTCAATTTAAGTCCAAAAGATGTTACAAGAGCGCAAAAGATGCTGAAGGACCTCAAAGTACAGAGTGTGTTCAGGTTTCTGGGAGCAGAGTTTCCGTTTGGAAATTAATGGAGAACAGAGGGAACAATATCCGAGTGGAATCAAGGGAGTCCCGGTCTCAAGTGGAAAAAGTACATTCTTGGTCAGAGTTATGAAATTTTCTTCTCCCACATTTTCACTCTCACACACATGTCAAAACCTTTTTAAACAAATTGTGTTTCCCCTGTAGGGTCATCTGGTCCACGTCTTTCCCTGACAGCAACTCCTCTAAAACCCCTGGCAGCAGCAACCAGCTGATAGCCACGCCCCCCATTGCCCCTGCCAGAGGTGTATTAAGGGCTACAATGTGTTTTACTTGGATCTGCTCCCTGCTGTTAACCAGATCCATGAGGTTTTGAGTGTTTTTACTCTAATTAGCCTCAAAGGAGAAAGACCACCCCACTGTCTTTTGAACCCTCTCGGTCTCGCTTAAGACACACTTACTTCTGTTTTAAACCATTAAAAGGATGAATATTCTGGGAACACAGTCCAGTTAACCTTTTAAAGATATTCCTGGAATCCAGAAGCTTATTCACCAAAACCAAAGATCTTGACAATCCTTTGAAACATGGCATGCATTAGGAATATGGCAAGGTTCCAAATAGTTCGAGGATGTTCCCCCAACTGGCCACCCGCTCTGCAGCGGTGCTGCTTTGTTTGGTGATGATTTCAGTCATGCTATTCTTGTGGCCATTCTAATTCATTTTCCTAATGAATTAGAAATGCTTTGGCAAATCAAATTCTCCCATGCACACAGCGCCGTTACCCAACATCTCCCCGTTTCTCCATCCACGCAGAACTTACTGGAAACTATTTCCATCCTGCTTTCCCTCTTCTCACACTCAGCTGGCTGGAAGAGTCAGTTTTTACACTCCGCCTCAATGGTTATGCATGTGAGCAGGTACTTCTGCCAGATCCCACAGCATCTATAGGTGGTGTGTTTTATTTTTCTTTTTAAATTTGGGCAGGGGTCTGCTAACCAGAATCCAGCTGGTATATTTCTGACAAGCCCCAACAGATTTCAGTCAAGCCATTTCTCTTCTGGTATTATGTAAAATTGACTCTTTTTTTTTTTTTAGCTTTACATCATGTTATAATATTATTCCCTCATCAAAACAGTGTTGCTTTGATTCATGCATGTTTGAGAAATCCTTGAATCTCCCGTGGCAACCATTGGAGTGCCTAAACATTTGTTCTCATAAAATGCCATTTATTTCCTCCTCACAGAGCAGCCCTCGCTCTCGAGACTCCTCTAGACTAGCAGCAGCAGCAATTAACAAACACCTGATGGAACTGCACCTGTACTGAGCTCTTCATGCAAGCTACTTTTCACTCCGACTCAACTAAGAATGGTTGTAAATAGTATAATGGAAAAATTATGACATGCTGGAGCTTCTTAAAGAGACAGAGGCCAGTTTCAAGGGGTCAAAATTCTTTTAAGTTCTAGATATATATAACATTTTTGTAACTGAAGGTAGCATAGTTACTTAAATTTGCTATAAAATGACACAAACAACGTATATCCAATGATGTAGCACAAAAGAATTCATTAAAATACTAATAATATGATATAGCAATAAACAAACTGACAATTATTGTATTATTTTCACAAAATCTCACAACAAAACTTGCAACACAAGTGGTTGGAGGAATGAATGGGGAAATCAAATTCATATGGTTAGTGTGAGTAAAATATTCCAGTTTTCTATATTTTATCCATATAAAATATATGGATAATGAAGATGAATTGAATTTATTCAGAGTTGTTTTGTTAAACCTAAATAAATATCAGAACACACATAGTTCGTTTTACTGTTCTCGTTTATTAATCCCAGTTTTTTTGTTTTTAAAGCAACTACCACTCAAACCTTTTCTGCCTCTGTTCAGAATCGGCATCTTTGGATCGCTTTCATTTTACAAGCTCGCCGAGTCGCCTGCCGCTCTGAACAGCAGACCAAGCAAACAGTTTGTGTTTGGGAAAGTATGCCTGCCGGAGCCCATTCGCAGCACATTCACAACTTTTTCTTATGTTTTTTTTTTAATCTATACATATTTCCTTGAACAAAATAAGCACAAAATGACCTCCTTTCAGAGAAATCCTAGTAAACTGGAGAAAAGCAAAGCAATATCAAGGATGACTGAGGTGAAAAATATCTCGGTTTCCTTTCTAACCCTGATGGATCGTAGATTATTCCATGGGTGGGAGTTACGCTCCTCCTTATTGGGGAAGCACTGCTGTCGACTTGAATCAATCAAATCTCCTCCCAGCATGCCTCACTGTCTGTCTTTTCTCCACCGATTGCCATCATCTGCAAGTGTCTGAGCAGCTGTCTTTGCAAATATCCTTGATAAAAGCACATCTTCTTGGAAACGTCTCCAATATTATCTTAAAACAGAGGAATAAGCAACATTTATTACTCAATCTATTAAAGCTCATTAATAATTACAATTTGATAATATTTTTGACAACATGGCTGCAGTTAACCAAATAGAATAGACTGTTAAAACAAGATGAAAATCTATTAAAACCAGGAACTGTGTTGAAATTTTGTTGTAAAATTGCAAAGTCTTTATTTTTAGTGAATTCTTTCTCTCACTGTGTGACGTTGCCTTTGTACGTTCTCTAAAAGTAGTTAACCATTGGTCATAGATGGAAGGCTTGAACGCTGCACTCTTCATTTTGTGTTATAGTACTCAAAAAGGTGTATCAGGTGACCTATTCAGATCAGGGCATCCCTAGCTTATTCATAATATGAACATGTTTAACAAAAGTGGAAATAGAGTTGCAATAAAATTAGGCAATATTGTTGGTAGTCTAGGAGAAACTGATTTTCTTGTATTTTTTGTTGGAGTTTTACAAGTGTTATGGCCAGACTAGGAGAATTTCTTTAAATTATGAGAATAAAATGATAGCATTTTGAGAACAAAGTCACATTATTAGCAGAATAACATTGCACAAAGTCCTGCTGCTGATAATTTTATACTGATGTGTTAAAAGATTAAGTATTTCCTTATTTGTATACAAGAAAAACACAATAACAGGAAAACAGCTCGGTTTCTATTTGACTGTTTACTCACAGGCGTCTCCGTAGAAATCCTCTTAATGGATTACCACATGTTAAGCTAAGTGTGTGTGGGGGTGTGTGGGCGTGTGTGTGTGTGTCTCCGGACCACCATGGTAGCAGACTAGCCCTCTAATCACAGCCTCTCAGGTATAAAGACTTTCTGTGTAGAAGCAGCGGTCCTTCCTTGTCCTGCCTGACTACCAGTTAATCTGCTGAACTGAGACCAAACACTCTGACAAGTGGCCGTGCGCAGGAGGCCAAAGGTCAAGCGCCATTAAGAGTCAAAACATGGCCAACACTCTGATCTTCCTCCGTCCGACGCGTCGGGATATCAAGGAAAGTTTAGTGGACGTTCTAATTTTTGTTAATTTGTTTGCCCTTTAAACAGCATGGTTTTTAGTAGAAAAAGTTTTCTTTTCTTTTTTTTTTGTTTTAATCACAGCTGAAGTCCGTTCTCGTCACAAATACAGCTTCTGCATTTTGTTTGACAGCTGGAAGTTTTAACCGGTGATAAATGATGAGGTTTTAGTTGTCGAAAAATAATCCCGAGTTCAGGATGAAAGCTCTTCTGCTTGCTTGAGCCATTTGCGAGGTCGCGTTTCCAAGACGCCGCTTCACGTAGACCGTCTAAATAAACCAATAATTCTCTTTTCAGAGAAAGCCTGCCTGTTGAAGGGCTACTTGAGGGAAGTGACACAAACAGATCCATCTGGCTGGTTGAGAATTATGGACGTGAGCATCCCAGGGGTGGATTCCCTCTCTGAGATTGAAGAGTTGGCTGACTTCTCCAGCTGTCTGTCAGGATCTGGAAAAATAAAAGCCAGCCAGGCATTCAGAAACTCAGAGGGCGAGAACAAATGCTATCCCACTGCAGAAACTTAACTTTCTGCAGTGGGAAAGATTGCTGACAATCAAGTAACCTGCACATAGAAACCCTGTGTTTGGTGGAAACACCGCTGCAACAGCACAACTCTATGAAGAAGAGAGAGCGGAGATTCCTCTACAATGACATAAGAGGCTGAATAAGTCATGCCAAAACAGGTATCTGGAGCTGTTTTCAGGTGAACAGTGTATCGGTGTTCCCTGGGGCGCCTCTCATTTCCGGTGTGAATTTAAATCATGTTAACACATAACTCAGTAAGTGTTGACGGGGATTTCATGATCAAATCTAAGACTCAGACCAGACTTGGTCAGATATCTGGGAAAACTGATACGTTTTTATGTGTATCATCCACACAAAAAAATCTGCTTTATACCACAAAAACCAATTACTTATTCAAACTCCGACCAAAGTCTGCGGTAAAAATTGCACCAACATATCCACGTACTTGCTTTGACATAATTTCCAATTCAACATTGTCTTGTGTTTTGTAACTTTATATCATAACATACTATTAAAAAGTAGATAAACCTATATATCGGTCCACACTAATGAACCTCCCTGGTGCCACGTTTAATTCCTAGCAGAAGTCGTGGTTGTTCTGAAGCAATCTGATTGGCCAACATTGGTTTTAGCTTTGCTCTACACTGCCCCCTAAGTGTTTGTGTCTATTTGTGCGGGTTCATGTGACGGGAAAACTTTTCTGAAGCAATTCTGTGTCTACTGTATTTGTTAAAAAGGTGTGGCTGAGATATTTGTTTTTATGCCTTGTGCACATGTGCACAAGGCATAAGGCAATATCTCCATAAATGGGGTTTTATTGGACCAATATCAGATTTGACAAAACAGAACTTAACTTTTAAATCATACTAACAAACAAGTATCAGAGACTAATTTGTGTCATATGGGACCTGAGCTAAAAACCCTTCTGGGTGTAACTAAAATAAGCTGATTCACTGCGTTTGTCACGACCAGAGAGCTGAGACAAACAGCAGAAACAACCCCAGACAGACATAAAAACAGAACAAGTTTATATAATTTATTAAGTAGCTTATGGGAGGAACAAAAGTCTCCATTTTGGGCGTGCTAGCAGCAAAAGGGTCACAAACTCAATAAGAAGGTTGGCCATAACTTAAGATAGTTATTTATTGATTAAGTTAATAAAAAGCCATGAGATGACAAGTATGGAGTTTGCAACAGACCTCATAGGGGACATATCTAACACATGGAAGAAAGGAAGGGCTCTACTTAAAGGAGAACAAAATCAACCTGTCATGCATGTCAAGCACTATTTTTTTTAAGGGAAACTAGAGAAATTGGAAAAATGAAAAACTTTAGATGTTCAGCAGGGTGCCATAAAAAAATTCAGCTGTAATATCAACATTTGATTCCAAAGTCTTGTCAGAACAGCTTTTATTTATCCTGCAATTCAATTTCTAATTGGTGGAGTCTGAATGGGTTGTTCATAGTTAAAATAACTGACCCCTCTTCCCAACTTTTTTTTCCCCTATTTTTTTTTTTTAATGTTTTATATACATATATTTGTTGTGAATAAAAAATAAGTGTTTTTGTAGAGCACTTAAAGCCTCATTCAAAAACTTCAAAGCTTGTGGCTGTAGAATGAGGAAATGTGGAAAACTTTGAGGAATGTGAATACTGTTACAGACCGCCGAGAGTCTGAAAACGCAAACCAAACGAAGTGATGTTTAAGTTATTAGCGAGACGAGGACTGCGCTGCAGACAGCCATGGGAAGTCTTGAGGAGTGCGCTTTGATGAAATCAGAGGCTGAGCTGCAGGAAGTTTTAAGCCTCTAATGAAAGGTATCAGCTGAAAGCGACTCGGCCTCGTCTGAAAGGACACATGCTGGATGATGAAGCGTTCCAACTCTACAGATTAGGGTGTTTTTTTTGTTGTTTTTTTTAGCATGTGATCTTCAAATGTTGCAAGGCCACACACAGAATAATGCTCGCTGTGTTTCCATTGACCGTATAATTAAGCAAATTGGAATTCCAAAAATAAATTGCCGTAATGGAAGCAGGGCAATTTTGAAAACTTGTTTTTTTGATAAAACGTTTTTGTGTCAAGTGATCTTTGGGTCATATTAAAATTTATTTTATTTCACAAAACTGCTTTTTTCGCATCACACAAGTCGTGATCAGCAACCGGCTTTTTGTACTGCTGTAAAAGATGGAGAAGACAACAGGAAGCGGTAGGAGGACGATGTGTGTTTTCTAATGATTTGTCACATGAACAAACTTCTTCACGTGTGACTTTAATTGTGTTTCTTGTTTAATGGAAACATCAAAATTGCAAAACTGTGCCTTATTCTTTATGTTAGTGGAATATCGGCAAAGTTTTTCACACTTTTGCAGTGGAAACTCAGTTACTGTAAGTGTTTGGGAGGAGATATTTAATTTGTATTATTCGCAGACGCGTATAAAATGTCTTCCATTAAGGCCAGATATGGATTCTGCTCTATTTGACCACAAAACAGCATGACGTGTTATTTTTGTGTCAATGATGTAAAGGAGATGTAGAAAGTCGGGTTCAGGGTTGCTTTGCCCTCGTCAGACATTTGGACGAGGTCAATCTGGGTTTTGAAGACTCGCGTAAAAATATACGGCTTATGACCATTAAACATCTTCACCTAGTGACGGCGGCAAAATTTCAGAGCACAGTTGAGCCGTCGCCTGTCTCCCTTCCCTTCCTTTCCTCCAAAGTATAATAAATGATGTAGCATTTAATGCTCAGCTGAAATCCACTGCAGTGGTACAATTTACTATATAAACATGGAAAGCAATCAAGCTAAATATACGCTTTTATGAGCTGCCTTCCCAGTTGAGACTACCTGGCTGGATCGTGTGCGACCTGAAATTTTATGGGCCATTGCAAATTCATATTGCCACATGTTTCCGTGTGTGTGTTGTGTCCTGCGAGGACAGCCAGGTGGTTGGAAGAAAGTTCACTTCTTTTTTCTTTTTTTTCTTTTCCATTGATTCCATTGGAAAATCTAAAATCTCTGCAGGAGTATTCGTTTCAGGTTTTTGGTAAGGCTTGTTCCTGTCAGCCTAAAAGCCCGCCTGGCAGCACCAGGTTTTGTTTTTTCTGCCTGGCAGACAAGTTTCTCTTTGTGTTGGCCTTGATCCAGTCGGGGTCTGTCGACTCGCTGATGTTTTGTGAAAGAAGTAGGCAGACATGTCGAGTTTGCGGCTTTGAAAACTGAGTCAAAAATTTGCTCAAGACTCACAGGCTTTATGATGTCGAAAACTGTGTTTACGGAAGCACAGGAATGCACAATGAAAATGTGCATTTAGCTTAGGTGGAAGTAGAGTAAAAGATCCAATCGTTAGACAAAACCTGTCCGCATTTCACAGGAGAAGGAAAGGACTTAAGGATTTTCAAACTACATAGAAGTCTCCTGGTTTATAAATGGAGTTCACCTGCAAGTAATTTCACCTTAGGATAAATACAGCTGTTCTGTGAATAAATTATGAGGACATTAGTGAGCAAAAACTCATGTACAAGGGGAACATGCTAAATCCACACGCCCTGCCAGCCTTCAAGCTGTGGTCTAAAATGTATCATTTTTTATATGTTTTAAAATATGAAATTAAGTGTTCTCGTCATAAAAGAGGACAAAAAAACCTGCTAAAGCAAGGTAGAAGTGACACAAAGAAGCTGGGTATAATGTGAGTTTTAAACTAATTCATTTGCTGTTGAAAGAGTTGGTTTTAGAATTATGAATTATTTTTACAATTTGCTTTCATTCTTACCATTCAAGGACACTTTGACAACAGACACAACGATGCATTAGCAGTTTGTATTGTAAACTGGTGCAAAGGTGCTAACAATTAGACTAAATAAATGTTGGGATTTTATGTGATAAAGCAACACAGAATAGAGCATAAACACAAGTTAGAATGAAAACATTGTTTCTATCCCACCCAGTAGGATATTGCATATCTATTGGGTGTCTTATAAGTTCCACAGTGAAATTTAACATCATTATTTGGGTTAAATTTGTAAAAAAAAATGGTTGCTCATTTTTCAAAGTCATATATTCACCATGTTATGTCTGCACTTATAAATGTCATTTAGTTCAAAATTTAGACTATGCTCAGTTTCAAACTAAATACTTCCTGTATTTTTTTGGACTATGAGCTGCTACTTTTTTCCCACGTTTTGAACCATGCGGCTTTTAGCCCGGTGCGGCTTTTCTGTGGATTTTTCTTCAGCTACCAGGGGGCTCTTTAGCAGGAAGTGAATCATTGGAAATCAAAGAAGAAAGCACTCATTTTTATTTGGAACAAGCGCATGCTAGCAGCAGGCACGACAGAGAAAGACAAATGATTTTATAGTACTATGGGTTCATTTTTACATTATTTACAGTTACACAGAGTTGTCATGGAAACATTGTTAATGAAGTTGAAGAGCTGAAGACAAGCAAGTAAACATATGTCTACCTTACTTTTATGTCGGAGTCAGACACCCATTTAGCTACCTGGCACTACACATGTATGGAGACAGAATAACTAAAATAAATGTATTTTCTAATAGACCACCAAGTGTGTATGAGATCCGTTTTAGTACACACTAACTCCTAAACGATGACACTAAATGTGCATTTCTAATCATTTGTTCCAAAATCTTTTCCCTCCTTTTCATAACATGCCGGCTGAGAATTACTGTCGCCTTTGCGTCACAGGACTTCACATCTTCACAGAGGACAAAATTACAGAGCGGAGCTTCTTTGGCTGCTATGCCAAATTTTGGTTAGCAGTGGTAATATTTCACCAGCCCACACTGGAAAACAGGGAGTTGCTAAATAACCTTTAGAGCTTATCTGATATTCTGGGTGAGTCGCACAGAGTCTGGTTTGCAGTTTTAGGGCCAACCTTGTGGTGTTTTAGCGGCATTAAGCTCAAAATGTATCCAGCACATGTCATGCAGGTTGGCCATGAAGTCCTCTGATGACTTTGACGGGAACTTGCAGTGCTCTGGGACAAAAGGACAAAGTTGCAGTGGCAGTGATTTAAACATAATGAATTCAGCATGTATAAAATGTGTTCAGCCTTGAAAAAAAATAAATAAAACGATCTGTTTGCCTTCGAACTTAATATAAGGAAAAGTTGTTGAATTCAATTCCATTTGGAAAAGTCAGATGTTTGCAAATGTTTGCCACCTCCAGCTTTTGTCCTAACATATTCCTTTTTAACTGCATTGTCTTTCTGCAGTTATTGCTGCAGGGCCTCTTTAAAGTTGGACTACAAATTGAAACATTTCATTCCTTTATTACTCTGGTCAAGATTGACAGTGGGTGCGCGTGTGGGTGTGTGTGTGTTGGAAGCCAAAGCAGATGTTTTATGTGGCTCTTTTAAAGCTATTTTAGGAGCTTCACCCTTGCCTTAGTAGAGTTGATTCAATCCCTTGAACTACACAGGTTCAATTCATTTGGGACATGTAAATGCCATGTAGCTAAATATTTTATTTATCACCACATAATTCAATATTTCAGCAAAATCTTTCACATGTGGATACAAGAACCTTTAATAGGCTCAAAAACATCATCTTGATATTTTTCCAACAAATACTTAAGGTGTGAGTGCCCACTGTTCCTTATGGGACCCAAATCCCATATCCCACAAAAAGAGGTGTTGGTTTGGGGTTAGGTTTAGGACTAAGGTGTGAATTGAGTTTAAGTTTAGGTTAGGATTAGGGTACAAAAATGAATGAACATCAGTTCAAAGTCATTTTTAAGATGGGACATACTACGTGCGTAAATATATGGTTGTTTGTTTAAACAAATGTAAACTTCACCCTTAAAACACAATATTTTCCCTTCAGATCAATTTTGTCTTTCATGGAGCAAACCAGTTCAACACTGGGTCAGCCTCAAGTTGAAATGAGACCCTCCTTAATACTGATAAGAGCAAAGTCAACATAGTGTTCATTAATCACTGCTTTTATATCTGTTCTTCCATAAAACTCCATGCCAGGAAACATGAGCTTTTGCAGCAGTCAGTGTTTCCTATATGTTGCCTGAATGAGGTATTTTCCCTTTTAAAAAGTGTGTAAAGAGAATTAAAAAGCACTGTTTGACCGATCCAGTGAGTGTTGTCATAGCTATGCCTGAAAAGTTCAAATTTAACACATTGAAAAAACCCCAAAAAACAGAAGAAGACAAATCAGGAGAGTTGCAGAAACAAACATGTTGGTTCATTTTGTGTTGCGTTGGTGCATACATACAATGCATACGTTTGAACGTGCTCTTAAAGTGTGACTCCATAACAGGGAGCAAAATCTGCTGCCGTGCTTGCATCACTGATGGTGGTTAGCCTGATCTCTGACCACAAGGATTAGCAAATCCCAAGGTTTTCCGACTTGAAAGTTGAACTCGCTCAATTTGGATGTGATGTCATTAAAATAAACGAGATCTTCCCAGGCAAGTGAAGCGCAGCATTAGTGTTGATGCAGTCTTCTCCGGGAGTCACAAAAAGACCCCGGATGACTTGCCCCAGACTCTCTTTGAAGTGTTTTTATGATGTGTGGCCTGATGTCCGTTGAGGAGAACTGAACATTTACTTTGATTCCAGGCTCCGTCCTGCTCCAGTCAGAGTTTCTGTTACTTTGTGAGACACATAAAAGCCTTTTGAAGTCGATGACGGGAATGGCGACTTTAAAAAAAAAAAAGAAGTGTGGAATTGGATGTGATCTGTGCTCAATCAGAAAAGAGCTGCGTTGCTGTCCAAATATCCTACATGTCTCTGACCATGGGATCGCGGAGCAGTTTTGAAGTGAGATTTTGCAAAAAAGTTTGTATATCTTACCTACAAGAGCTAACTCATGACATCTTCATTTAGTTTTAATCTAGATTAGTTGGTGAATAGGCTGGAGCTAAGTGGAGCCAAAATTGGCCATCTATCGTCAAACAAATCCTTCAAGGTGACTTGGGTGAACGCTATTTTATAAAGTTTGAAACTGCCTGGCTAGAAGATTATTTACAGAAAAAACGATTATTATTTGCACAGGAAGTGGCAGTAGGATCGTTGGTAGCTACCAGTGATTTTCCTGTGTGAAACACAAGCTGATAGTGAAAGACTAAAGACTCTTAGACTCAGCAATGGTCTGAAATTTAAAAAAAGTGGTGTAAAAGGTACATGCATCTTGTAAAAAATGAAGAGACCACCAAAAATGATCAGTTTCTCTGATTTTAGTCTTTATATGCTTGAGTAAAATGAATAACTCAGTGTGCCAGCCACCCTCTGTACACTGTCACCAGCAGCTAGGAAAGCAGATTTAGGGGGAAACTGCTTCTTCCAAAGTGCAGGACCAACAGACTGAGGAACTCATTAGTCCCTCGTGCAATTAAACTCTTTAACTCCTCTCTGGAGGCTGGAAGGACGACTAACAGGAGCACAACAGAAACAGAGCTATAGGGCTGAGCCCTATAGATGTAAGAAAACGTAAGAAAAAACATTACGTTTTTGATGTATTGGTGCTGCATGGGAGACGGGAACAACAATTCCTTCAAGGTGAATTCACCTTGAAAGAACCTTGAACCCATTGGGATTGTTAAATCCCAAAGGGTTTAATAAAGTTCCTACCTACCGACCAACCGACCCATTTGTAGCCCACAGTTTTAAATCCTCATTGGCCTCAGTGCACATAATCATCTAATTCAAACCTGACAAGAGTTACGTTTTTTTCAAGTGGTTAGCTTTAGTCTGCGGGACAAACCTCCTAAAAACAAACCCTTTTACAAAAGTGCCATAATGACTGAAGTATCATGATTAGTCATTGCTTTGTGGTGGGACCCTCATCCAAATCAAAGCAAAAAGCTGTTGACACATCGGAGCAAATCTCTTTAGAAGACATTGAATAAAACAACATAATCAGATCTGGAAATAACTTAAGGGATGAATAAAACCAAAATGAAGTAGTTTGTTTGCCGATTTTAATCATTGGCTTTAGATATTTAATGACCACCTAAACTTTCTCCTTCATTTGGTTTCAGGTTTCAACCGTCTCCATGTTCCACATTCTCCAATCCCGATGTAAATTTAAAGGCCATCTTTTAGCATTCTAAAATGCTTTTGAGAACATAAACATGTGGGCCTCCTGACATTTTTACCTATTAATCTACACTAAAGTATATACTGGTTCTTCATTTACGATCTCGCTTGGTGTCATACACTCCATGAGTTATCTCCTTTGCGGTAGACAGTGAAAAATTTGATACTCTAAAAGCTCTTTTCCATCTGCTTCATAGTGGACGCTAACAGCTACCCTGTTGCCACCTCAGACAATCTGAAAAGGAAATCCATATTTTTGTCTGACTGTCACTGACAATGTCATGGACCATGAATCATTGTCATTCAGTCAGTCCTCAGCATTTTATAAAAGTTCTAGCTTTTCTGTCATCATCATCGTCTGTCGGTGTTTTTCCCTTAAAACTACAAGAGTTATTTGTGTTTGGACTGATCCAAATGTTCCCATGATGCATTGTCAAACCAGCGCTGGAAACACAATGCAGCATTCAACCGACCTGTGGTTGGTTTTTACTTGAGGAACAACCAGTTTCCTCTGAATGTCGCGTCACATCCCACACCAGACGTCACTGATGTGCCTCAATTGTCAGCCAGAAGGGAGATGAGTGGAAACCCTGGGCGCCGACATCTGAATCTCATCTATTAACCAGCTGGGTTCATCAGATCTGCCCCTTTTTATTCCTTTTGCAAGGCGTTTGGACCAGAACAGACCTTTGCCTGAAGGTTCTCAGTCCTAAGTTCGCGCAGAGTAACATCCACTATGGAAGACAAATTAGAGAAGTCGAGTGTCTCACTTCCTTCTCTTGCCTGTACGTTGACCGTGGTCTTTTGACACACTTTTGTCTCATCGTATCACCCTGAATGAGCAACGATCAGTTGTCTTTGGTGAACTATTTTCTCATTCCTCTTGAATTCCCTCCACTTACCCGCGTCCCAAAGCTTGGAAAAGCTTCCTAAAGGTCTTTGAGTGCGGATGTCTTCAGTGGGCTGCAGTGGAATGAGGTGGGAGCTGGGTTATGGTTTTCTGAGGCCAATGCCTGGAAGTGGCTCTCGCTTGGTGTGCAAAGACAAGGATATCTAAGCAACATGTTGAAACCTCATTATATAATGGAATCCTGTTAAACCCACTTAGAAGAGGAGAGGATTGTATCCCTAGAAAGCCCTGCTGCACAATGAAAGGAGGGCGTGAAGCAAAAGGAAAGTGAATCAGAAGGAGTGGAAATTTTCTGCCTGTCGTTTTTCCTTTTGAAGTGACAATAACTAAAATGACTGGGTATTTGCCTTTTTAGTGTGTTGAGAAATACCCACACCTAGCACTTCTCTTAATCCCTTTTCCCTCTTTAGTTTTTCTTCCCTGACTGAACTATAATAGACATAATGGACAGAGATGAAATGCTAGATTATGGGTACATATAATTAATGTGTTGAGCTGATGCAGGATTGTTCCCCAAACTCATTTTTGTGTTCATACAAAGCTCTGTTGGATGTTTGGTTTCCTTTTTATTGCGCTACCTTTAATCTAAACAGAGTTTGTGTCGACTGAAACTGCTGCAGGAATGTTATTTTTCTTTTCTTTTCTTTTTTTTTTAACCACCATGCCAGACCCCATGTTATTGCGGAGTTTTATTTTGTTTCTGCTGTATTGCTTCTGTCAGCTGCTTGGCTGACGGAATCGTAGCTTCTGCGTGTTTTTGCAAAGCTAGCCTAATTCAATCTTAGGCTTCTGTTGAAGGCCTCTGAATGAAAACAAAAGAGCTACGTGGCAGTTTTGTGTGTGTGTGGTGATTTACAGCCAAATTATGTAGCAATATGTCTTGCCTTGCAAAAGTATTCCTTCCCCTCGAACTATTCACACATCAAAACAAGGGCTACATGTGTTAGAATGCTATATTTTAAGTATAATACATGCAAATTCTGCATATCAATAATATTTTTTGTCTGTTGGATAGACTTTCACTGCCCTTGATTCCCTCATTTGATGATTACTTTCAATAAAAATGATGCTAAAGATGTTCAGCAGTATCATTACAGTTACATTTATTCCGCCTCCGTGTTTCATTATGTCACACTAATGCATAGTGTCAGCTTTTCACCACACATAATGTTTATATGTCATATGATCAGAGCTTTTCCAGTCACAGTACTGTGTTGTTTTTCCCAAACTGTGAAAAAAAACACAGCCCAGCTTCGTAGTAAGTCCCGACTGAAAATATTCTTGCATAGCAGCAGTGTCATTTGCATCACCGGTAACATTTTCAACAAACGCGCCAAGGCCAGAATAACTTCCAGTGATAAAGTCAAAAGTGTTGTCGTAAAATGAGCTATGTCTTAGCTTTCCCACTGGGACCTACGTCTTCTGTTTTGTTATTGTTGTGTTTTCTTAATTCGTATTTGATGTTACTGGGTTTTGAAATTTGTTGTTGTGTTTAGTGAATTGTTGAAGTGGTTTGCACCTCAGGGCCACTGTAAGGTTTTGCCACTGTATGTTCACTAATCTTTAAAGTAAGATGGGGGTTACCACAAATCCCTGCCACTCTTTTTCGGAGCGCTCTTTTTGTAGAAATGTCTGCAAATCATGCATCTTTTACCTTCCACTTCACAATTTATGGGCTACCTCATAATGGTCTATCACATAATATCCCAATAAAGTTAATTGAAACTGGTGGTTGCGAAGTGCGCCAGAATGAATGACTTCTCCGTTTTATCCTGAACACCATTAATTTATTAAATTGCAGCTAAGGAAGCATGAAAGTGGAAACCAGCAGTTTTATGGCCTAAATATTGGGCTGCTGTTCCCTTTTTCTACAACCTGTGGTTAGATACCATGTCCAGACATAGAACTCTGTCTCCATGAAGGTGCTTCGAATGTCTGTGTACGTCAAGCATTCTGCTCAGATCTCCTACAGTTTAATGACCTGCGCCAAAGTCTGTTATTAATAGGATGAAGGGAAAACAATTAGATTGAAATGTAATACTGAGGAAGTAATCAAAAGTTTGTGAGGCGAATAGTTTTGGCCAATCTGACAGAGGTCATTCCTGTTGGCAGAACTTTTCATGACACCAAAATAGGCCAGCATATTTAAAATAGACATTTGTCCTTTTATAAATGAAAACTGGGTCAAGAATCAGTCAACAACACTGATCATCCCTGGACTAATAATGTTTTATTATGATAAACATTATTTCTTGCGTTTTTAAGGAGATAGAGACCACTTTATTTATTTCTGACATTAAACCTTGGCTGGAGCAAGTCTCATTTAAATTCTTCTTTTCTTTTTAAGCCTTTGTGTCTATTCTGATTCATCATTTAAACTCCAACCAAGGTAAATAATCCCCTTTAATGAGATTCAAATTAATAATCTCCTGTTAATGAAAACTGCCTTCTTGCAAGAGCCTGTTGAACTTCCTTGGCTTAATAAAATGAAGCCTGAAATATCCCAATAACTGGTCTGGAAGCCGGATCCAGTGTTAATTTTGGAAGGATGATCCTGTTTGAACTACTTTCCAAAAGCTAGAGATACAAGGGGGTTCCCACCCTGACGGGCGAATAAAATGGATTCTTTTATTAGCATATTTTGGACGTCTGTCAGCTTTTATGTACCTCGGGCCCTGGTACTGTGTTTGACACCACATTGTAATGGAAAGCCAGAACAAAGCACACTTCTGAACATAAAAATTTTCTATTAGTTTCTTTGTAATGGCAATAGTTGTTTGTGTGTCGGATTAATTCACAATCCATGCAATTAATCTACCAGCGTCTTTTCCTTCCAGACAATCCAGTTTTCAAATATGCATCACTGACAGAATCAGAGCTGTAAAAAAGGAGAACACAAGAAGGGAATGCTTTAACACCTTCAATACGGATTTTGCCAGAGGGATTTTCGTGAAAGTGGTTCACCAGTTGGGGAGGATTTCAGTCAACGGTCTCTACAACAGAAGGAGAAATGGGCCATGATCTTTTGCCTATGATAAAAGAGTAATCCTGCAACCGATAAAATCTGATGCTACTCCATTTTTCTTCACGGTTCGTGAAAAGAGAATTTTCGTCCGTGTCCTCTTCAATGGTTCTTGGTGCAGCGTCATCACAGGTGACGGGGGAAATCGGTTGCTCAAAGGGTTTAGTTCATTTGACACAGTGCAATGTGAAGGCAAACTTCAGCAGCTGAAAATCTAGCAAATGTTGCAATTTTATGGCCCCCGTCGAAATAAGTCTACAGGACTATCAGCTGTGAATGTCATCCAAAAAAGACCATTTTCTATTGACAATAACTAGAGCAATGTTCAACCATAAACATAAAAGGACATGAAGTAGGTTTAAAATACAAGTCGCAGCAAAGTCAAATCTACCAAACAACCGGTGGCCAAAATGTGGTCCAAGTACTTTTGATCAGCCCAAACCAAAGAAGGTGTCTCCCTTCTATTATTTCAATTGTCATTGTCATGGACCACAGACTGGAATTAAAAGGACCGAAATGTATTTTTTCTCTCTCTCTCTAAAGGAGACGTTAAAGACAGAATTTAGAGGAGGGCGTTGGTGAGACAAGGGCATTATTTCTGGTGACCGACGGGCACAAAACCGCTTTCCAAAGCTGCACACTTGTTTTTTGCTTCTTTTTTTTTTTTTTTTTAATCACATGCAGTTGACAAAGAAAGACTTGAGACTTAACTTATATTCACCCTCTAAAAGCTTGAGGTTTAAATCAGGCTGCTGGGTTGGGACTTGACTCTCAAGAAAACCTGGTATATCTTGTAACCGGGGAGAATGTCTGACATATGTAAGCCACAGACTGTTACTCTGACAAAGGGGTTCACGTTATCCTGTTAAAGGGTACGTTTGATTTACCAACCAGATGCTCTCAGGTTGTGGTCTATTTATTGCTCATAACAATCAGTTCAGGTTAGCTGTAGCTCCATAACACAGACCACACAGATTTCTCTTTGACTGAAATCAGTCAAAAGTGAGGTAATATCTGAAGAAAATAAACTTCCTTTACCTTTGACGTCCTAGTCTCTTGCTGTTAAAGGTGCAGTGTTATGTAAAATCTTTTTCAGCTTTACATTATGTTCTATAATGTTATTCCCTCATCAAAAACACACCTGGAGTGTTGGTTTGATTTTTTTGTTTTAATGCATGTTTGAGAAATTTTTTAATCATCTCTCGTGGCAACCATTCAGTTGTGAAAAACACCTAGGTGAACCGAGCGCCTGTTTCTCAACGCAACGCTGGTAAAAACGTTGCTAGAGGGTTAATAGAGGAGCCATGTTGTGATGACTTCCTGGGGGCGGAGTTTCAGCAAGCCAGCAGTTTTTAAAGAGACAAAGGTCCAAATTCAAGGCATTAAATTGGGAAGTAAAATTTCTTTTAAGTTATTTTTGATCTGTGGCATTTTTATATCAACTGAGGTTCACATAGTTACTTGACTGTGCTATAAAATGCCTCTATGTGTCTGGAAAACACACTTCCCCTTTTAAGATAACGTCATCTGCTGCATTTTTACATGTCGACCTCAAACATATATATGAAAAAAATCTATGCTGTGAACATCTATGCTGTTAAAAGACTCACATAGCTGGGTATCAACACCAGTTGATCGGTTTTTAAATAAATAAATGATGAAAATCCAGATCCTCTGCTCTCTTCCAGGACACCCGAGACCCTTAAAACATTGTCTGTCATTATGGATTTAGGACCTAATCAGTTAGAGAAACCTTATATTGCACGACTTTGACCTTTCCCACTAATTTCACGCTCTTTCTCAGTGATCGGCGCTCATGTTGTCAGTGTGCCTTTGACGACACCCTGCAAACCAAGGATTAAGGTTATGAAATTGGCGTGAAGAATGGCGGCTGGTGGTGTTTAGTGTGGGCGGAGGTCAAAGATGGGAGGTTGCTTTCGGGTCATCGGGTTGTTTTCTTTACACTTCATGTTCTCGTTATTATCTTCGTATGAAGAGAGCTGCTGTCGATTGTCGCCATTTAATCTGCAAAAGTCAAACATAAAACGTCAATGCAAACAGGTGAATGAATCAGTCAGCTACTGATTTGAACATTAGTGGACGATGCTTTGAACATTGACATCTATGCTAAAAACGTAATAGGATTATGTATACGAAATTCTTCTTTGGTGAGATATTTACCTTGATAAAAAGCACTAATGAATTTAAAGCAGCATGAATCCTGACTTAATGAGATGTCTGTAGATTATTAGTGGTGCTAAAGTACCGAGGGCTTCTCTTGGGTCATAAGGTCATAGGAGGTTGACAGCAGCCCTAAACATACACACTGGAGGAATATAAGCTCAGAAGGAGGAGCGAATAACTGAAAGGTGAACCCGAAATGTTTTTGGTGAGTTTCAAGACGGCACAGATTAGGAATTACTGTCAGTCTGCCTGTCTGATTTGATCCGTCATTTTAGTTTTAGGCTTTTCTTCTTTTTTTCTCCTCCAACTTTCATTTTTTGGGGGGGGGGATCTTCTTAACAAGTCCAATGTCAGCGCTGTCTGTAATACTATTAAAAATAGTCTCTGAAACCACCTTAAAGGATCAGCGTCACCAAGAAAAGTTTTTCTTTTTTTTTGCACAGCAGTGTTGAAATGTCAGTGTGGATGACTGCACAGATAAAGTTTACAATGTAAATAAAGCAAAACGCCAGATGTCTGTGGTCTAGTGACCCTTCTGTGAACTTTGTGGTGGAAGGATAAATTACAGCAGTCAGTGTTTGTTTGTTTCTTTTTTTTTCTTAGTAAAAGTCAATCTCTTTCCTTTCCCTCCCTTTGTCTATATACAATAACTATTTTCATTTTTTTCATATTTTTAGTAATGGTTTATGATCCGTCTTTCCATCCAGTCTTTTCACTCACTTACCGTTTATTAACTGACTAAATCAAAGCAAATCTCCTTTAAGTTCTCAATGGGACTTAAATCTCCTTTAAGACTTAACTCTTAATGAGACTTAAGATTTAAGTCTTAAGTTAATTTTGACACATTTTTGTCAAAATCTGAACATACTTTCTTCACTGTTGAGTGCAGGTAAAATATGTATACATTTTTGTTTTTCTCTTGACTGAAACCCACTAACCTTGTGACTTTAAAGCTGTTTACCAAACCAGAATTTCTGGTTGCTGTTACACCTCGAGCAACATAGCATTAGCATCACTTTATTTTCAAAAAAACTAAAAATCACCCTAATTCTTTTTTAAAAATCTAATACTTATTAAGTTGAACCTTTCACTTTCGCCAACATAAAAGCACAAAAAAACCCCAAAAAACAAACCCATTTATCCTGGGCAGTACTTCGTGTCATTTCTTCTTCATTTTTTATTTTTTAAATAAACAGTTCTCGGTTTTTGTTAAATACTTTATTTCAAACATGTAAGGCCTAATTAACCCAACAACACTGACCATAATTAAAAAAAATACAGATCACAACATAACATTTTAATTAACTATTAAACTGATCAAATGTACTTACTACAGCAACTAATAGTCATAAGAGATTTACCCATTTCTAAGCTTACTTAGAATTTGAACTTAAAATCCAAATTCTTCAATTTTGTACCTTTTTAAAACATAAAAAGGCGCAAGCTTTTCTGATGGCCTCAGGTGTGTTTGACCTGCATAATCAATTAGAGGAGCCATACGGTTTTCCCTGCAAAGCAAACATGCCAGAGCCTCAGGCCGCTGTCGCTCTTTACAATCTGTGACCTCTGAGTTTCACTGGGGTCACACGATTCTTACTAACAAACACCAACATCTGAAGTCGAAGCCTTTTTACTTTCCAAAGTCTTCAACTTGCCAGAATCAGATATTAAAGCTGTTCTTTGTGCTTACAAGTTGTAGTTCACCTGAAGCCACAACCTGTGGTGACCTCAGCTCAGCGTTCTAGCGTGACATGTTTGTGGCTTCTCTTACGCCGCTGCAATTCCTTTCAGGACTTGTTTTTGTTTTGCTTCACTTGTGCTTACCAGTAGTGACCTGAGATCTACTAAATTATCCAAAAAATGTCATTAATATTTTTGCAAAATACTAACACAACGCAAGCATTGGACTGGAAAAATGCTGCCTGTTTTTTTTTTTTTTTTTTTCCTCACCCTTGGAGAAGAACTGCTTTACTTCAAGTTGTCTTGGATCAAAGGACATTGATGCTACTGAGCAGAATAATGAAGGAGGGAAGATTCTTTTAAAGGGTGTGATTCTAAGCTAAATGAATATTTTGAACCTTGTCGGTGTCTTAAACACAGTTCTTAGGGGTCCTGAGCTCCGGGATCAACACTTAAGTCGCACTTAGGTGCCATCAGAATTTAATAGAGTTTTGGTCAAACAAAGAAAAGCTGGGGAAAAACATCATCTTAACTTCAGTCTGCGAGGTTAAAGCTGCTTCTCATCCAAAGCTCGGAAGGAGTGGCGTGCTGCTTTTGTGTTGCATCTAATGTTTAAGGGATACGCAGCACTTTTTACTAAAAAAAAACCTAGAAAGTGACAAAACTACGTTCTCAGAAAGGAAACTGAAGCTTGTTGTGTATTTTCTGTGTGATTTCAGGGGACTTTTCATCACCGTTCACGACCGAGGGCACATTGCTTCAATTCTCCAAAACTGGCCAGAAAAGGACATAAAGGTAAACCTTTGACTTGAAAGTTTGTTGGGTTTTTTTCTACTTCATTTTTTTTTTTTTTTTTTTTTTTTTTTTTTGAGCTGAACTCAAACGAAAGTGTGTCACAAAATATGTTCTTTTCAAATGTAATTACAGAGAAAAAGTGGAACTTTTTAATATTGTGGATTTTATTGATCGGAACTAATTAATGGCAACTGATCAATTTTGACATAAAACAGCGTGTACTGTAAGAAAAATACACATAAATAATGAAGCAAAGTCTACTGCAGAGAAGCAATGACCCATGGAACCAGTTATTAGTCATATCCCTCCAAAAAGCAAAATCCAAGATATGGAAAATAAATCTTTTTCCCAACATTTTTTCATAAAAGCAATATGGCTTCCTCCCAGGGTGTCAAAGTGCTTGGTTATGGGTCAACAAACAAAAACATTTAGTCAGTTCTCCCAAGAATAACTGTTCTGATAATTCACATTCAGTCCATGTTAACACAACACTGTGTTAATACGGTCAACTTGCGAACAACATTAAAGTACTTGATTAAACTCCTATTTTGCCAAATTCTAAGACTATTTCACTATTTTTCTTTTTCTTTCTTTTTTTAAATCTAAATTAGACAATTCTACTCAGAACAGACACTTCCTTAAAGTTTGAGAATTATGGAAATTTTATCTCAATTGTGAAAACCATTATTCACATCAGGGTAACCTCAGACCAGTGGTTCCTAAAGTGTGGGAACCCCGCTTGCAGGTGGGGTGCGGGAAGCAGTATGGATGAATGAAAAAAAACAGAAAGAGTTACACAAAAGTGTTTCACTATAAAGATGGTTTGTCGTCTTGTTGCAACCTGAATGTGAAATAAACTTCAGTGGAGTTTGAAAACAAAATATGTGTATAGGTTTATGTCTGGTTGAACGATGTGTGTGCCCAGTTCATTTTTTTTTTCTCATTTTTTTTTGGGGGGGGGGGTTATTGTAACTTATAGGGGGGGCCAGGAGAAAATCTTTGGAAACCACTGCAATAGATTGAGCTTGGTCAACCCTAGACTGCTTTCTGCTACCCCAGAGGAAGCCAAACACTATCTTCCCCTCTTTGCACTTCATGAATAAAAAAAAAAACGTGTTGCGCTCTCAGCAGCATAACGACACCGCCAGGCATTCCTCGCACGTCGGCTGTACCTGCGGCCGCAGCCACCTGTTCACAGCTGTCAACAGCAGGGTATTTACTGTACCTGAGCTCTGCTGCTTCTGCTGCTGCTGCTTCTGCTGCTGCTGCTGCTGCTGCTTGCTGTGCGTTCTCAAGGTGGTCTTATTGTAACCTAAGTCGGTACGTCCTACTTTCAACATTTCACAAAGGAGCCAAGGTTGTCATTCTCTGATGAGCCTGAGCCGCTACTGGAACATATTAACAGGATTTGGCAGGAAGGGAGAAAAAGAAACCGCATGGAAACTAATCGGGCACACTCAAAAATTGTGAGATTTTTGGAGGAAAAAAAGCTGTGAAAGTGTTGCGCCTTCAGTGACACTTTTTGCAAAAGTGCAAAAGTTTCTTTTTCTTACGTCAGGCGTTACATAAATGATGTGTGTAAAGCAGTAAAGGAAAGTTTATTGGTTAAATTTGGTGCTCTCACTGAGCAGGGTTTCCTCTAGGACTCGTAGTGTAAAAGTTCATATTTGTTCAAACATGGCAAAATAAAGAAACAAAGAGCAGCTCTAACTGAGTGCTGTCGTTCACAACAAAGAGCTGTTCAAAAGAATAGAATCGCTCGTGAACGACACATCTACACTCTCTACAGGTATGACTTAACTTCTCTAGTTAGAAATATACATTTTCTGAAGTTTTCGGCTTTTGACTCCATTTTCCAACAAGGCGGTGAGATTCAGGAGTGATGTGCTGGAGATGTTTATGAGCCAAACTTCCTGGACAAAACCAAAACAAAATGAATAGCCAATAAAGCCCGGTATGTTAATCAGCTCTGGGTTTCCCCCTTTTGACCCACAAACCTTTCAGATTCGCTCTATAAACGTTGCAGTTAGACAGTCGGGAGCCGGTGTTAGCAACGCAGCAGTGTGGGTTTTTCTAAAAGTAAAATTTAATATGTAATATCTAATGATTATGGTTATTATAAGTGCATTAATATAGGTTATATACATAATGTATGCAATTTTTTCCCTTTTTATCACATATGTGAAAAAAAAAAAGAACGTCATTCTGAAGGTGTGGTGGCACTATCTATTACATGTAGAGGAAATGTACCAAATCTGAGAGAATGGAGAGAAAAAATGTTTATTTTTAGGCAAATCAAGGCCACTGTTTAATTTGTCTAAATCAAATTGCTTTTTTTAAAATCTGCAAAACATGGATATTGGAGTACTTCCTTGTTTTATTTGAACAAATTTGTTAGCTGAGAGTTCCTATGAGTGATATGGTACCGTTCTGACTGTTGTGTCGAGTGACAGGCTGTTTGTGTGACGGACGGAGAGAGGATCCTGGGACTGGGAGATCTGGGTTGCCATGGCATGGGCATCCCAGTGGGGAAGCTGGCCCTCTACACGGCCTGCGGCGGAATGCCTCCCCAGCAGTGCCTGCCCGTCATGCTGGATGTCGGCACAGACAACGAGGTAAGCTGTGACGTCGGCACAAATCAAAATGTGAGAAGTGTGGTGCTTTCACTCAGCCCTCTCTGCTTAACCACCCTGAATAGAATCCAGTTTTATTCAGAATCCAGCAACCTAGCGATACGGTTTTAGACCACCTCTTCCCTTAATAATCCAAACACAAATGTATATAATATATTTAACAAGGCTATAGTTGTTTTAAAAAGAAATAAACTTATTCTTCCTCCTTAGTCATGCCTCAGAGGTCAGCCAAGTGCAGCTAACACATTTCACAGTTTACAATCAGGAAACACTCTGTGCTCTGGTGAGCTAAGCATCTCTGCCCATGCCAGTTGGGAAAGTACCTTTTTTTTTTCGTCTGCCAGTCTGTGCTGAAAAGCAGCTTGGAGAGTCATAGTTGTGTCTGTAATTGGTTAATTTTTTATTGTTTTTACGCCGCCCTCTGGGTTATGGCAACAGACAGTTTTTCATCAATCATAAGGTCACAATCTGATGGAACTTTCCCATTGATCATTTAATTAGTATTTGGCTTACAGGAAATGTTTCCATTTCAGCCGTAAAAATACCAGCATATCCCCCCCCTCCCAAAAAAGCCCACAAAAGATATAATAGTCAGTTGTTTTAATGCCGTTCAAACTTAATTGAGAGTAAAATTGTTCATTGGTCTGCCAAATCCTCCACTTCAGCTTTTAATCTTTACAGGGTTACAGCATTTGCAGTAACTCTGCTGACCTCTTTCTTTATGGGCCTCTCTATCCCAAAATTCTACTTTATTTTCTCTCTTTAGATTTATCATTATCTCCTCTGGTCCATAGAGACAACGCAAATTTAATTTATGATAACACTTTTCATAATGTTTTTCAAGTAAAAAAGATCAATACTGCACAAATGTTTTTATATATATGGAATATAAACTTTGCTCAAATTTTCTTTTATTTAATTATAATTTTTTTTTATTATTTTTTTTTTTTTTACATCATTAGTGTTTAAAAATGTTTACATAGTGTGTGTCCCATCTTGGATAACAGTTTAAAGCACAGGTATACTGCATCTGGCCATTTTCAGTCATCAGTCTGTTTCAGTTTTTAGTCTGTCCCTTTGTGCAGTGCAGATAGGCTTTAAAACAAAAATCTACACACCTCTTAGAAAGAATGAGGAAAGGTTTAGGAAATAAGTGCAATCAGCATGCAATAGTTTCAGCTAATTATTTCTCAGGACTTCGATTAAAACCCAACGTCTTGGATGTCTTTCATGGGGATAAAACTAACACAGTATAAAACCCCAATTAAACACATTAAAGTTCCCAATTACGTTAAAGGGTTATAAATACTTTCGCAAGACACCGTGTACAAATACATGCAGGCGCACATATATCTGGCTTTCTGGTTTCTGCCCTGCAAACGCTTATAACTGAGATTTCACTGTATTCTGCCAAGCCCTGGTAGAGGTTTCTTTATTTCTGCCATTCTGAAGAGATGACAAGCTAAATGGGATGTAATTGGATAAATGGAGCTGCTTTGGGAGTACGTGTGCGTGTGTGTGCGTGTAGCTCTTCTCGACTAGCCTCACGAAGACGGCAGGCTCGGATGTGGCCTCTTGGTAACCTGCTTCACTCTGCAGCCCCGGTTCTGGACGCATAATGGGGGAAGAGCAGGACGCAGTGGTTGCTTTGGCTAATTATTAAAATGACTACTATTATAGGATTATGTTTGTCCTTGAGTGGGTGTAGGGACTAATAGAGAGACATGAATAAAGCCAAGAACTTAAAGAGACAGAACCCACAACGTTGAAGTTTCTTTTCTCCAAACTTATAATTTAAGCTTTTAGGACTTATTTACTTAGTGGTTTTCGCTGGATGAGCCAGGCGACAGTTTATCTTAGCAGTAATTGTAAAGTCAGCAGCTGGTTAGCATGTTTGTTAGCATTTATATTTTGAGGACAGAGGCACATAGTTTTGCGGTGTTTGCTGCAGGAGTCTTTTTTTTATTTTTTCAATGGCTATCATAACAACCTTCCTGCATGGAAGATGAAAACCTACTTGTCATGAAGGAGAGCCTGCCTACCCAGGTACTGAGGAGGCGGTCAATCTGATCAAGGTTGCACGGAATGCGGCGTGTTTTGAGGCATAGAGTATCCAGGCACAGTTTTAAAACGGACCTTTTTGAAACAATCGCAACACAAATTTTTATTGCTAATCCTCATTCCCTGGATTACGGGAGGGATCATTCACAGCTGCAATTACCCACAGAGCATGTAGACCTGAAAATGATAGTGAAGAGTGAGAAATAATTAGCCTGACTCGATAGCAACATTCCTAAACTTGGGTGAAGATGCGTGCGTGCGGACAATGTTGGATCTGTGGTGCATCATTGAGGCCCAAAGTGGTTATGGAAGTGAACCAACCATCCATTAGCCAGTAAAGTGGTTGGTTACTATCGAATGCATGTCTGGCAAGAAGTTACGGGCAATGCTGGCCAAAGAGTTACAGGCAATGCTGGCCAAGGAGTTACAGACAATGCATTGCTGGTGGACTCAAAAAACAACCCCTCTTAGGTAATAATCAAAATTAAAGCCGCATAGCGGCGTCATGCGGCCCTCGCAGCCAAGCGCCGCTCCGGCCTATTGGCCACTGCGTGGGTTCTGGCACCGCCGCCCGCCCGCCCGCCACCGCAGAAGCTCTCACGCAGTTTCCAGCACCGCCTCCTGCGTTCAGCGGCGCTGCCCGGCAACGCACAAAAGATCTGGTGGGTAGCGAGGAGATATAGCTGATGGATTAACCTAGGGGGCGCAGTGGAGTGAAATTACATTGAAATATTGTTGGGCTC
>CAEGAD010005382.1:0-34883 GCA_903067055.1 Poeciliopsis paucimaculata | reverse complement strand
CAAAGACACAGAAACATTCCTAAGCTAGAATGAAAGTAAACATATAAAACAAATCATTATAAGAGTAAATGAAAATATAGAAGAAACAAACAAATATAAGATAATAATAAAACAATTTACCCAACAGAATGTTTGTTTCAATTTCACAGAGAACACAGATATTTGTTTTCATGATTGATTTTCAGAAGCTCCGTTGGATATATTCCTTGTTGAAATACCATTAAATACATCAAAGGCAGTCAGCAGTTGTTCTTTTTTGCATCTATATTTGTCTAAATAGCATGTTTTTGTTGACTTCTTCAGAATGTGCCCATCTCTTCCATAAGGCCGGTGCCAGACTCATCCTGTGTGGAACAACCTGGGATAAGCTGGAGTCCCTGTATGACTCCCTGACTACTGACTCTGATCCAAGAGAGGTGAGGAAGTGAAACAAGGACCAATGGTACATGCCAGAAAGTGTGTCACTTCAGGTTCTTAAGATGAATCATGCTCCTTTCTAACTGTACTGAGCCATTTGATTGGCTCAATCCATATGGGAAGCTACCCAGGGCAGCATGAGCACCAAATCTGTGTGCTGCCCTGTGACGGACTCGCAACCCGTCCAGGGTGTACCCCGCTTCTCGCCCGATGACTACTGGAGATAGGCACCAGTCTACCCACCACGTCACGCCCACCCTCGCGGGAACAAATGGGTGTGCAATGGGTGCATGGATAAATGCGACTTAATTGAATTATCAACCGCGAACCTCAAAAGATTTTATTGAGACTTAATGTGGTAAACCAACACAAAGCAAAAAGAAAATGAGACATTGTTTTTCAAGTCTTACCACAATTTTTCAATTAAATTCTGATCTGAGCCTTATGTGGGCACTTCTAATCCATAGATATGCTTTGACTTAAACCTTCAATGTAGCATTGGCTGAATGTTTTGGGCCACTGGGTCTACCTTTTGCAACCTCCAGCAGACCCCAGTCTACTGCTGGCTTTTTGGAAGGCGTGTGACAGCTCCGCGAACGGCCCATGGACATCAGAATCCGTTCTTGTTTTGATCAGAAACCCCTTCTGTCACCGCCTCCCAGATAAACACTTCCTCTGCTCAGCACAATGGAAGGATATCCTGTCTGACAGCACGCTGTCCTCATGTGTCTCTTCGCTATCACACACTGCTGCACATGGAGCATATGGCCAGAGCAAGTTTAGATAGCTGTGGGAGCGACACCAGGCCAATCAGTATCAGTTTATCATAGAGGATGTTTTCTTTTCTGATAGCTCGGTTATCTTTTTCTGTCCTTCTGTCCAAGCGATCCAAGTTTTATTCTGTATTCGTGCAGGACTGGAATAAATCATTTATTCTATGAACATATGTGTTATCTATTACAAAATATTTTTGCGGGGTATTTGTTTTTCATTAAATACGCTGCATTTTTATCTTTTAGAGTCGCAATCAATTATCCACACCTTACAAAGTGCCACTTGTTTTCACTTAGACATTCGCCCCAAAGCTGGTGATTCTGGATTTCAGTGACATGGACAGCATGGAGGATGTGGTGGCTGAGGTCATGGAGTGCTACGGCTACGTGGATGTGCTGATCTGCAACAGCAGCATGAAGCTGAAAGCCCCCATCCAGAGCATCTCTCTGGAGCTGGACAGAAACATAATGGACATCAACTACTTTGGTCCGAGCCGCCTCGTCAAAGGTGAGCGGGATGCTGTTACAAACCCAGCTTCAGGTTTGGTTTAATCACTTTTAACTGTGGCTTGTCGACCGGCTTTATCTAAACGGTAAATTGTGGCAGGTGTTCTTCCGGCGATGATGTCAAGAAGATCAGGACACGTTATACTGGTCAACAGCATCCAGGGCCGACTGGCGATCCCATTCAGAAGCTCGTGTAAGTTGCCAGCTAAAGCTTTAGACTCCTGACAGTGAAATAAGTCAGAGTTTACATCTGAGGGCAGTCATTGTAGCGATCTGTGACACAAATGTTGGGAGACATCTTACTCAGACTAGATGAGACCAAACTTTAACCTTTTTGGAATATTTGGAAAATACTATTTGTAGGCATCAGAGGAACAATGTGCGTTACCCTACAGACAATGGAACATGGCGATTGCAACATCATCCTGAGCCGGGATGTTAGTGTGGGAAAGTCTGTGGCAACATCTGAATAACAATAGCTGTGCCAACATGCGAAGTCAACAAAGCAAAAAATAAAAAAAATCAGTATTTGGATTTGCAAAGCTTGTAGAGACTGTTTTACACATTGATTTACGAGGTATTAAAGCCTCTATCTATCTATCTATCTATCTATCTATCTATCTATCTATCTATCTATCTATCTATCTATCTATCTATCTATCTAGACAGCAATGCTAGCCGTGCAGAACTAGCTCTGCATTGCTAGCTAGCTATGTGTTGGCTTTTTACATGATGGTATACCAAAGTTTTAAAGATATTTTAAAAGGATCACTTATATGACCATTACATTTTCGTCCTGACTACAAGGACAAATTTGGAACAGCCTTGGAGTTTAGTAAGATAACACTGCTTTTTATAAGTTATTTGGCTAATTCGGTCAGCAGATGGCTGCATGCTCTACCTTAGCATTGACTAATAAACCGACTACCACCATCTTATTAGATTGTGTTTTTCTTGAGAGAGTCGAACAGGTTGAATACACACTTTTAAACCATCACTACATTTAGCCTCTATATTTTTCCTCTACAATTTTGCGTTAAAACTTTGTGAAAATACCTTAAAACATCATAGCTTGACTCAACGATGCCATAAGATTTGCATATGATTCACTCTTGCCTATTTCCAGAGTTGCTGCAACAACTCTGATGCTAATAAAACTTTAATTTTTTCTATGCCTTTCCTTCAGGCAGGTAAATAATGTGGGCTAATTGTTACGTTACAGATTGTAAGAATGCATGAAAAAGATAATGAAGGCCAGGACCTTTTGTTACTTTCTACAGGCAAAGCTATTTGTTGTTCTGTCTTTAGTTTCTTTTCATTGCTGTAAACAAATCAAAATACTTCAGAATAGTAATAAAATAATCTTTTGCTCAACAACAGTTTAATTTGTTCACTCCTAAAAATCTCCAGGTTGCTCTCAGTCCAACCAGAGTCGATTACATTTTAAGTGCCGTCACTTCCTCATTCGTAGAATTTAGTTACTGTGTGTCTTATAACCAGAGCGCGAGACCTGAGGGCTTCCGCCGATGAGGCAGAAAACAATTACACAAAGAATGCTGTGTGCAATGAATGGAATGAGACTCTGCAGACAAGCTTGGGTTGCTACATCTGTTACGTCTGCTGACAGATGCTGCCTCCAAGCATGCGGCGCAGGCCTTCTTCGACTGCCTCAGGGCCGAAGTGGAGGAGTATGGGATTGTTGTCAGTACCGTCAGCCACACCTTCATCAACGCCTCGGAGCCGCCACCCGCCATGGAGCCAGCTCCAAAACAAAACATCCTAACCAATTGTGAGTATGACGACCAAAAGACACGATGCAGGTATTCACATTACACTGACGTTACTCTTGGGATGGTCTGTTCCTCCAAAGATATCGCCAGCCAGCTCACCCACGGTGTGCGGCCTTCGGTACTGGCCAATGAGATTCTGGAGACGGTGAACAGGAAGAGGAAGGAGGTTGTGCTGGCCCACCCCATCCCCAGGGTGGCCCTCTACCTCCGTTCCCTTTTTCCTCCCTTTCTCTTCGCTGTACTGGCGGCCGGAGTGAAGGACTCCGTGTTGGCAGAGCCGATGCAGTAGAAGAAGACGGGGGTAGATGTGAAATCAAGCAAAATATTATCGGTCTCGAGAATTTCACACTGTTTTCTCTTGCTGCCTAACGCTTTCAGAATTATGGATTGGTTTTGACAGACAACAATTGAGTGAATGCATTAAAAACTGCTGGGTTAAAAAACACAAATGAATTTGGATTAATTTTATATTACTTTGCAATGCTGATTGAATGATCCAAACCTTGGGTTTGACTCAGCATGGTGGATCAGTCATTAAAACTTGATAAAAGAGACCAACATTTCCTTCTATGCTAAAGAGTTGTTTGAACCTGATAGTTTTTATGACTGAACAAGAAATCTTTATGTCAAACTGTATGATTGTCATTTTTAATTTAAGTCTGCAATAGCAATCATCAGATTTAAAAAAAAAACAAAGACAACATTGTAAGGTCTTACATTGACAAACAATTGAACTTTTCTGGAACTTAACAGAAAGGAACCCGTGTGACGTCATGGCAACAAGGAACTTATACAACTGAAAATGTTTGGCTTATGACAGTGGGGAAACTTAACTTAACTATACGAATGAAGTTTGTTGCTTTCAGTCTTACAATTTTCTTATTTCCTCTGAGAATGTGATGCATCCAGAACCGATATCCACTGGTGAGATTCACTGACTTACTTGAACAATCTAGAGCAACCAAGTAAAGCAGCCTGAAGGAATAGGCAATCCTCTAATCTTGCAAGATGTTTAAAACTTTCACAGCCTGAGCGGTGGCATCATGTGCAGAGTGATAACGTTACCATTGGAGCATCTGGGAGTCAAAACAGGCAGTAAAGACATAAAAGATTCCTTGTAGATCATGTAGACCTCTGTGTTTTTTGTTAAGAGAGACACTTTCTAACAATCTTCTTAAAGTGGATATAACAAAAATAATTTTCTCCACCATTAACCTTAAATGACAAACAAAAACCCCGAAATTTGACACTATATGCCTGACTTTCTTTGTGTTCTGGGTCTAGAATGATTTACAGAACTCTGTCCCACATAAATTGTTTTTATTTTTTTCAGCAAAATCCTGCACATTTAGTTTAGTGAGCAGATTTTTTTTTTTGTTGAAAAATATGAATTCCAGTAGCGTGCAAGTGCCTTTACCTTTATTTAAGTTACTAAGGAGCTTATTACTTTTTTCTGAATGTGCGATTGTCATGATTTTTCTGTTGTGTTTATTTGAGTTTCCTGTGTCCTGACTCTCCTCGTTGTCCTGTCTTCCCCTTGATTGCTCCCAGGTGTGTCTTGTTCCCCTGATTACCCTCTGTATTTTATCCCTCCTGTGTCCTTTGTTCCTGGTTCAGGTCCTCGTCGTTGTCAATTGTCGTCGTAGTTGTCTAAGTGTTGTCATTGTTGTGTTCCGCCTGTTTGACCAGTTGCTACCGGTGTGAGCCCTGGCTTCCGCTCAGCCGTGCTGCCTGGCCGCGGACTTGTTTGTCGACTGTGTGTTCTGGACATTTTTGTTATTAAACTTCCACCACTCACCTTACCTGGGCCTCCAGCGTCTGCCTCACCGCCTCCTCAACACCACCTTATGACAGCGATAAGAAATGGTCTGTTTTGTGATTTCTTTCCTTTCTACTTTTGAAAGCAAAATTGTTAGGCAAAAAATAAAAGATGAGTGAGTAAACATTAGGACATTACCTGAAAATTAAATATATATATTTACTCTAAATGGCTGGAGGAGAATCATCTGTATTGGACAAACTTTAATACAAACATCAGAAATGCTGCAGGCCACAGGACAAGACGTATGAGCGTTTTCCTTTGATTTTATAATCAAATTGGTTAAATTTCAAATATGAATTTTGTTGGAAAGTTAAATATTTAATTTTCTTCATGTTTTAATTTAAAATTGCATTATTATTATTATTATTATTATTACTACTTTCAGAAAAGGATTGTAATTCACAGACATGTCCACTAGATGGTAGCAGCAGTTATGACAGTTCTGCATGTTTTTTGGTGGGGAGTTTTTCCTCTTCTTCCTGTGCCTTGCGCTGGAGTGTTTCGTTTTATCCTACACTGGGAAATGTATAAATAAAACTGAATAAATATTTCAGATTGTTTTAATTATATCCTACTCTCATCTATTTTTTGCCCAAGATCTGCATCAAAAATAAACACATTCCCTGTGAAAATGCATCCGATCTTTAAAGCTGACACATGTCACAAACCTTGGACAGCTTTAAATGTAAAGTAGATTCAGCAGGTCCAATCAGGGAGTTTTCTGCCGCTCATGAATGTGAGTTTAGGGCTGTGGGAGTGGGGGGTTGGTATCTGGTCCAGCTGGTAAGCGCGAGTGTGTCCTGCAGGTCACTCTCCTCAGGGGAGAACCTCTTTTGTCCCCGGGGTCCTCGGGACAGGAATGCTCCTCTAACGTCCACATGAATAAATGCAGCTCTGTGACATTTCCATGTGTCAAACAGGAATTTTCTTTCTTTCTTTTTTTTTTTTTAAAGAACTCTCCCGGATTCTCCAAATTGGCATTTTGATCGAACGCATTTCCATATGTCACCCCATCACCGTTCGCCGCGTGAGATGATGGGGCTCCGGTCTGCCCCCACGTATGACTTATTGTTTAACATGACTTCGCTGATAGTTGGAGAGCGTGCTCGTATCATGCGAGCCGTGAAACTGTCAGATTTATTTCTGCTCGAAGGTAAATCAAACAGAGAAGCACTGAGGTGTGCAGCAGTTTTGGCGAATGATCTAAGCCTAATAGTTTCTCTCAATCATCTGTCTGCGCTCTTTGGTGAGTAATATGTAGATAAAGCCCAAACATCAGGAAGATGATTGTCCTGAAGCAATATCCAGGGCTGATGCTTACTAAATACAAGACATGACTTATAAATGGGAACGTCTGCGGCTCTGAAATTGTCTCACTGTGAGGAAAAGTGATCACCCTTATCAATTTTTAAAGGCCAGGTTATTGACACTAACCTGACTTATTGAGGTTATGGAGAGGCCATGGTAATGATTCCCTAAGCTTTCAGTTACAACACCAGAGGGGCCGGCTCTTGCTTTAAAATATTGGACGGAGGCAAGCTTTACTGCTCCAATGAGCATTAGTATAATGTCTCCTTTGTCAATCCCTTCTTATTGCTTTGGATATTAGTATCCCAGCTTGCAACATATAAATAAAAACAGGTTCTCTTCTATTTAATTTACCCTGCACTTTCTGGACGTTTAAATCATTTTAGTCATTTTAACCTTTTCCTAACATTGGAAGGCTAATAGTTTATTAGTCCACCCATGTGCACAAAATGTCCGTTTACCTCCCTAAATCTTTTGGAGTACTTTTTAATGGAAATGATGTCAGGTGGTGGATTTACAGATCTTTGTGGACAGTTGTCCAGACAATGTGCGGGTTGGAAATCCCAAAATGGTACAAAGTTGGATATGGGTGGGACAAAGACGTCTGATAGGAGTATATGCCAATCTGAGCAGGATTGTTGGGTTCAGATGGTAAAGTCTAACAAAACTTGTGATTATTTATCTTGATGGCTAGAGGAGCTACAGATTTGGAGTATACCTAGAAGCAGACATATCGGGATCATGGGGTAGGAGTTCGTCCCATAATCAGTGGGTTGCCCACCGTCTGTTTTAGTTGATGCAAACATTTCACCCACCTTTCCTCCTGGTGGTGGCCAAAGGGCCCGGTGTGAAGCACTTTGACGTCCTCTGGACTTGATAAAGCTATAAACAAGCACAAGCCATTTACCATTTCTGAGAATTTAGTGCAACACTTCTACAACCATGTCTTGGCTGCCGATGAATATGGCAAGACCTACATAATGCAAATACACAAGGAGTCAAATAAATTACTATAAAACTAAGCGAAATGTGGAAGCAAGGTATCACATTTATAATGCTTGATCACATGTGTTGTTGGAAAAGGGAATTTCAGGAATGTTCCCCGGCATATCCCAATGGAAGGAGACCCAGAGGCAGACCCAGAGTTTACAAGAGAGATTCAGGGTGATTTAGTCCGATAGTCGGTTCGATTGGGGACCAAAGTTGCAACATTTGTTACACTTTCAGCTGCTATGGTTTGCTTTCATGTTGCCCTGTGTCAAATGACCCAAACTATTTAAAAATCTCATCCCATCCCCATTCCCCTGTGGTGTCACTGTGCCAAGAACCACTGAAGGAAACGACATGTAAACCTCTGAACAAGACACGGAGCGCAACTTCCTTCTTCAGGAAATGTAAACAAAAATGGAGTAGAATCAGATTCTAGTGGTTGTAGGTTTTATCATTTGTTTTTGGTAAAAACCCATGAGCTATTTCGCCCGCTAGCATTAGTCTCTCGCGTTTGTTTTGGTCGTATTTACCCAGAATACCTTGTTCACTTAGACCGAACCAAGACCCAGGTGTTTAGACGGACCAGAGTTCACTTTTTTGGCCCGCATCAGAGTTTGATCGCACATTCACACTTCTCCATACAAACCAGACTTTCTAGGCAAATGAAGTAGAGTTAGATCAGAGGGGCCCAAAGTCGGTCCTGGAGGGCCGGTATCCTGCATGTTTTAGTTCTCTCCCTGGTTTAACGCACCTGGATTAAATAATGGCTCATTAGAAGGCCTAGGAAAAGCTTTCAGCATTGACATGCTGAAAAGGTTGTTGCTACCACCAGGGAGAGAACGAAAACATGCAGGATGCCGGCCCTCCAGGACCGACTCTGGGCATCACTGAGTTAGATTAAAGCGGACTGGCATTAATGTCCTCTTAATGTCCTTCAAGGCCTGACAAGGCCCTGGGTCTCCCTAGGAGCAGCTTCCTGAAGGGAGAAATGTGTGTCTCTTCCACAACTCAAATTATACACCCATAAGTTTGATAGAGGTGGTACCAAAAACAGCTCTTCCTCCTGACTATCCCAGCATTTACTGTGTAAACATGAGCAAAATCTTACCAAAAAAGTGCTTTTGCCTTCTGAGCTATTCTTAAACAAAGTATGAGTTTCTTCATTGTATGAAATCCTTCAGATACTCAGCACACTGCAAACTAAAGCAAAAAAAGTTGACAAAGTTAACACCCTAGACTCTGCGGGATTAAGCGGTTCTGTCAAGGAATAATCACAGCATCACATGTCATTGTGATTTCTTTCTCTCTTTTTTTTTTTTTTTTTGCAGAAATCTTCCTAATCTCTAAATCTGCTGTAAAGATTACACATATTCAATCTTAAAGGAAACTTTTCCTTAATCTCTCACAAATCCTCGCAAATCACAGATCCGGCATGTCTCACGTTCCTTTACTTAAAATATCTCCCTTTACCACAATAAACGCATTTGGGAGAATAAAACTGCGCTGGCAGCTGGATTTTATAAGCTTTCATGTTTAATCCTTTGGTTTTATTTCTTTTGGACACAAAACGTACTAATGTTTCTACTGACCTTAAGATAGAGAGGGTCCTGAATGCACACTTATGTAACTAGGGATTTTTAAATCAGCTTTGACAGTTAAAAATCTAAGCAAAAGTACAAAAAAAATGCATAAAAACTACACTTATACGAAAATAAGCTCAAATGTTTAACTTCTGTACCAAATTAAGTTGGAATAGGATTAATTTGAGTGCAGAGCTTAGAGTACTTTGTTTTTTTTGTTTTTTTTAGACGTAATATCTTTTACTAACGGATCTGTCTTGGAGTGTAAAAAAATGTTTGCTGCCCTGTAGGAGATGTTAATAAAGTTTGAGGCTCTCTATTGATTGTCTGTCGATACAGTGGTGCTAACGTCAATGTCCAATGTCAGACACTTGGTCAATGTGTTACCTTATTGCTTTTCTTATAGACCAGTCTGATTCTTAACCACTGAAATGGAAAGAACTCAATCATTTCTTGGTCGTTACAAAGGAATCTCGTAATCAGGACCAATTAGTATGGCGGCATATCGACCACACTAATGGCCGATATGCCATACATTTTTTTTTAAAGATAGGTTCTGTCAAGAACTTATGTGTAGCCAGTGTCCTACCTACACCAGACAGGCTCTTATTTCTGAATGAATGCAGATAGATTGTTAGATAGTACAAGCAATGCTAAGGCAAACATGGACTTTTATCTTTGCTTACAGTCACAAAAATTTTAATTTGGTTCATGAAAACACTAATTAATCAACCTGTGTGATGCTCTTATGAAAGCAAGGTTATTTGCCCACTTACAATTTCTTTCTTTTTTGTTTTTGTCTCATTTTCTTGTTTCAGATCATCAAAGAAATGTTAAAAAAATAAAAAGACAATGTGACCAAATACAAAATGCTGCTTTAAAGCAATAACTTCAACATTATTTCTTTATTAAGAGATAATAAAAAGCTTCACAAAGCTACGTGGAAAACTATTTCTCTCTTAAAATCAACTTTTCTTCTTTGCTGAAGGAGAAACATTGGAGGGTTTTCTCCCATGTCTAAAGTCATGCCACTTCATCTCATGTGGATATAACTCAAGACTTTGACTGGACTCTAAAACGTTCCTTCTGTTTTTATTTTTTAGCCATTAAAAGGTGAACTTGGTGTATGTATCTGTCTGGGTCGTCGTTCTGCTGCATAATTCAAAACCATCATCAGTCCTAAATGATTACAGAAAAGTGACCCACAACACAAACGTACATTTGTGTTTCAGAAATGTGGTAAACGTGTCCCACATAACTACATTCAGAGTATTTTATTCTTCCGGCTGCTGCCTCCATCACAGAAAATAATCACAATAACAACAAAATGTGAAAATCACAAGCGGCTATGAAACCTGAAGCATGTTGACACAGTGCAATGCGATATCGGTGCTGGCAAGCCGCGGCCACCTCGCTGAGCTTCAAGGTATTGAGTTCTGATGAGCCGTCTCCTCCCTGTGCATATTATATGAGAGCTGTGGGAATCTAAATGCAACAATATTGACACTGTGCAATTAGGGTGGGGTCATTAGGTCTGGTGCTTTTATACAGGAGCTGCATGACAGGAGTGCCACCTTTCTGGGAAGCAGAGGCATGTCTACATTTTTATTGTTTTTGACGGGGGGCACAAACTGTACAAGAGTGGCACGATAAAAATACAATTTCAACTAAATGCACTGCAGTTTTAAATTACATTAAAAAATGGGTCAAAACTTGAATGACAAACTATTTATTTAACCAAACAAAACACATGGATCTGCTCAGAAGTGAAAACTGTGCAGTAGATTTGTTTGCTTCAGTGGCTTTGTGAGCTAAACAATTAGCTTATTTAGCTTAGCATAGCTAAACCATATACAACTCTATATTTGACGCTGCTATGCTAACTCTATGCAGCTAATCAACTCAAAAACCAAACTTATTGAGTCATTATAGACTACAAATTGCAAACAACTGTTTAAATACCCCTCTTGCTACTTTATGAAGATTTTTTTGCCCAGTAATCTGAGGCTGTTTTTTCCTATTATTACTAAATTTTATATACATCAACCTGCCATCAGCTGAGAGATGGAAATTAGCCACTTGGCTGTAATCTTATGTATTTACATGTAAATGGAAGTTAACGTGTGATGTCCCATTAATTTTTATTTTAAATAACCAACAATGGCCGTTGCTGAAGAACAAAAGGAGCATTTCTGTCATCAACCATCAGTGTGGACAAAACCCCAATCTATGTCTGATAGGAGTATTGGAAACACGACTGAGACAATTTACTGACTTTTTAATCTTTCATTTTTTTTGTTTCTTCTTTTCCTTCTCTTGTCTGGATTTAACTGGTGATTTTATGTATTCTGTTACTTTACACTAAAATGATGAAGAGTGCAAATGGTTTATGGGTAACAGATGTGTAAGTTTAGGCCCTTACATCTTTTTTGATTCACAAAACACTGAATTATTTTTACTTGACTTTGTTTTGAATTTCTTTTGATTCATAGTTGGAGTGTTGATTGACTGCAACAGCCATTATTATTATTACTGTGTGTATGTCTGAGTGTTTTAGATTGAATAAATAATCTAAAACTAACAAACTGGTTAAGATTTCTGGTGGGGGCAGGCAATCAGATTTCAGGGGTACCCGGCGACCCGCTGTGGCCACGCCCCTGCCGGGATGACGAACCAGGATGTCCAGAACAATTAAATAGACAGTGCCATTGTTCCCCTCCCCCAACGTGAGGCTCACACCCTCTCCTGAACCTCATCTTAATTAGAACGGGGTGACAACAGGAGGAGGGCTGGCTAATGAAACAGAAGGGGCACCCAGGCAAAAAGAGGCCTCTGAAGCCTGCAATCGCCGGGTGCCCTGACCCCGGATCAGGTCCTCATCCTCTCTGCAACTCTCAGGCCACCGAAACCACAACCGGCAGAGGTTTGTAAAGTGGCAGGAGCTTTTCAAATGACTTGATTGGATTTTTTCAACAAGTGATTCTTCATAGAGAGTCGCCGCACAATGCAGAATTAGCTTGCGTGTGCGGAGCGAGGCTCCTGTCATCAGGAGGGGCCATGCCTGAGAGGCCATTTGCTTGTCTAGAATGACCCCACATCTGCTTCCAGGTCAGCTGAGATTAGCTCTGGACTTTGATTGGGTCATCCTATTGGGTGCTGGGCTGCCTCCAGAAGAACTGCCTAAACTTTTATTTCACACCAGTTGGTTATGTTTTTTAGTTAACTATATACTTTACATTATTATCAAATATTTCTATTAACACATAAATATAAGTCTCTCTTTGTCTTAAAGCTAAAGTTTATGCTTCTGGCATAACTTAACATTTATTTCACTTTAGTTTATGTGTATCTCACGCAACATGGAAATCACATGGGTTTTTACCATGAAGTATTCCAAAATCCCATGTAAACATGAGAGAATTTGTTTGCACCACATGTGCATTTGTTTTATCTGGGACATGATTTTCAGATATGATTTTTACATGTAAACTTAATTAGATTTTTATTACATATTCAGTATAATCACCCGATCTCTACATGGAAAAAAATCTGATTGTGTGGTGGACATGTGAGAAATATGTGACCACATGTTGAATAAACCATGTATCACATGAACAAAATACTTTATCGCATGTGGAAAATGGGACTCACATGTGAACCCAGGTGAATTTTATGGGATTTCTTGGGTAAGGGTTGAGCTGACGGTCTTGGTCCACATGACAAAAACTTTGGTGTCGCTCTAAATAAACCTGATAGAGACTGAAAATAACTTGAAATTGTAGCAGAGGTTCACCTGTCAGCATTAGAACAGCTTCAGAAATATAGAGTTCACAAAAATATTTGAAAAAAATAACAAACAATAAAAACAATTTTATTTTTTGTTTTTTAAATCTAATTCTGAATAACATCCAAGTAATTTTTTCCTTTTTTTGTGTGTGTAGCCTTCATATCCAGAGCTGTTTTGGTCAACAGCTTGTACTTTCAAATAACATTGGATTCTGCATTGAACCTGAAGCTGCACAAGAATGCTGTGGGGAAAAAAACATACAAAAAGCAGAATCTTTTCGTTGTACCTGCATGTAAATAGAGCCACACAAAAGTGATTGGGTGGCTCATGTGTGCTGCCTTACATAACATTTAAACACACAGAAAAATGAGAGAGCATTTTTTGTGTGGGTTGTTTGTCCTTGAAACAACCCACTTGTCACTGCTGATAAAAGTTTCAATTTAGAGACTAAACGAGTCAAAAAATACATAAAGAAAGAAAGAAATCTGTTGCACAAAGACATCAATTCTCCTCTGGGAAATTAAAAAATTTGTAATCCACAAAGCTTACATTGTGAAATAGATGCTTTCAGAAACCGTGCGATCCATCCTCGAGACGAGGGGCGCGTAAGATACTGGGAACTGTTAAAGGTTGTCAATAATAAGGGGCCCCTGTTCAGGTTGCCGAGCGCAACACGGCGGCCTAGTGCCGGCAGGGGAAACATTAAGGCAAAATTGCATCCGTAAAACAAGTCTTCACCGGAGCACCTCATCAGGACGGAAGGTGAAGAAGCTTTTATGGCACCCAGATTGCGTGTAATATCCAATTTACACACTGTCGCTTGCCCCTAACTCCTGCAGATTTATTTGGCCTAATCAAAGCCTCAGGTGCGTTTGTTTTGTTTCTTGCAATCGCACCTCTTCACACCTTCACCCTAAACTTCAGCTTAGGTTTCGGGGGATTTCGGAGAGACACAGGGTGAGAGAGAAAAGGTAAGGAAGGCTGGAATCTTAATTGTTCGCTAAGGAGACTTTTTGTTCTGTTGTGTACGGCTCACAGCATTTTCTTTATCTCCTCGCTGAAAGGTCCAGTGTGCGATTGTGGGAGTGGATGCTAACAGGTCTCGGATCAGTAGTTCTGAAAGGAGCGGTTGGTAACTGTTGCGTTTCTGCTGGTGTCTTGATTGGCTGTGCTCGGCCAGTGGAAAGGAAGGGCTATTTTGGATTTGTGAATGGAGGGCATGTTGGGTAATCTCTGTGCGCCAGTCACAAGGTACGGATGGAAAATGTGGAAAGCGACGCGGCGCCTGTACTCGGAACCCAACTTTGTCACGGAAAGATATTCAAACTTTTGTTTTTGTCTTTCAGAGTATGTTTTGTACATCTGGAGTCTGACTTGTGTCTATTAGAAAGTAGGAAGAGCAACAGTGGAAGTTTACCAATTTTGTGACACCATTAAACTTTAAGCTTTGGTTGTGTGCTGACAAGGTCAGTCAATGTTATTTATGTAGCACATTTCAGCAACAATGCAGTTATAAGAGCTTTAAATCATAAAAACACAAAAATAAAAACAACATGTAGTCACCAACTGAGAAACCAGTAAACATTACATTTTGACGAGAAAATCATCGATGCTGGTCAATATTCAAGTGACTATGGGTCAAAAGCAACTCTACAGGTTTAGCCTTGATCAAAAGAAATGCTGCATTTTCTGGATGTTTGCTCCAGATCCACTGTTTACAGAAAAATGCTTAGAAGTGTAAAAGGAAAATAAAAACTTCATAAGACCCATAGCTTGAACTGTGGTTGAGTCAACACTGTGTCCTACTATGTAAGAAAGGACATTAGATGCCACTGGATTAGCACAATTATTATTTGATCAATTTAGGACTGTGACCAGACCTGATTGGGGCGTTGCCAGTGGTTACCTCAGAGGCATTAACAGGAGCTGCATTGGCTCCGGGGACTTCTACGATCAATGGAGGACCTGCTGGCTGTGATCGCCTCTGTTCAACTCGTATAATGGCCGACAGCTTTGGTCTCTGTGGGAGTATTATCATGCGTATATAATAGCAGGACTGTTTTAAGTAGTAGTTTATTGTGTCTTGCAAAAGGACCCTTTGAACCTTTCTACAATTATTCCTGGACTTCTTAAAAAAAAATCAACTCAACAGTGCATCCTTCAGAAGTTATTTTATTGGTAATTAGGCGTTCAGTTCAGTTCTGAAACTTTTTTCCTGTCCTCGCTTTGTCTCACGACGTCCAAAAATGTCTTAGTTCAATTGATGATTCTCAGTTGGTGACCCAATGTGTGTGTGTGTGTGTTTGCGTGGCTATAATGAGGAGGCAAATAGGTTTTAATTATGTTTTTGTTTTCACAAGTAGGTTTCACTAACTATAGCTGTTTATTTTTGTTAATCACTGTAGAATTATATATTCCAGGTTTCACCAGCCTAAATACAATATCATGTCTTTCATGCTGCACCCCATGGCAAAAAACCCATTAGAGATCAATAGGTTTTAGACCTATGTGTGTTTTAGAAAACCTCCATCCAGGTTAGAACTATTCAGTTCAGATGAATATGATTTGATTAAATACAATGAAGATCATGATAAAAACCCTTACATTTAACACTAATTAACACATATTTCTATACAGTCTCTAAACTTTATTCACTGGAGAGCAGAAAGGGCAATTAAAAACCCATTCTGGTCAAACTGACAGATGACTTTTTACCCTGGATAATGGTACCCTGGGTGATGAGTCATAATACCAATATCCAAAGCCCAACCATAATGGGTATGAAAAAAATTTGTAGCCAGTTTACTTGTATTGCTTGCTTGTTTTTAATTGTATTTTTTCATAGAGTTAGAAATTTAATCATTGTGTTGTAATTATTATGCGACTTTTAATTATTCTTTGGTTTTAAAATGTTTTGTTTTTAATTATTTATTTCTGTTCTGTTTACTTATTCCATGGTTTATTGTCTGTGATCATTCCTGTTTCCAGTATTTATTTATTTTTTGTCATTTTAACCAGTTATGGTCTCCACTCAGTTGACAAACACTCTGCTGATTACACTCACCTGATTGTTTCCCCCAATCACTTCCTCAGCATTTAGTTAGTTTTGTTTTGAGATTTTCTTCCACTTTGTCCATAATAAATAACATAAAAAATAAATCTTCATCCATATGACGATTCTCATGTTGTCTTTTCTGCATTTCTTTGGGTTCCCTGTAACAACAAAACATGTCAATAAGGCTTACACATGCATAGATGTAACATCCTAAAATGTTTTTCCTTCGCTATAAAAGTAAAAATTTCAAACATCCAATGTACTACATCAGTTATGAATACATGATTCACGTCAAGTTCAGTATCAGGTCAATTCTAGAAATGTACCAACTACTTTAAGCAGTAAAAATGATTCTTTCAGTCATAATGTAGCTACATTTTGTTGATAAACAAATCTGGTTTAATAAAATTAAAACCTGATGTATTTTAGGAGTTTATTTGCAGAAAAAGAGGGAATGAAGTTGTGTTTCTCCCCTTCCCACTGGGTGACGATCCTGCTACAATGTGTGCACTACCATGACTTGGTCATTGATCATTTGAAGCAGGATTATCCTCATGCCAGGGCTGTGACCCCATTGCCCTCACACCGCCTCTGACACTCCTCCAGCTAAGTCATTACAACTCTCTTGGCAGTGCTGCGCCATCACTTCCTGCTTCCAGTTCTCGCTAAAACCCAAATACAATTCACTAGATTAACCATTTTCTGAACTCGCATACACTTAACGTGGCTGAATGTGACGACTTCTGCCTAGATCTGATTACACTGTACCAGTTTTAAGGTCATTATGAATCCTGGATTTTAAGACGTAGGCAAAAATATTCAGTTCATAAAAAACAAAGATGTTAGGTTGCTTCTTTAAACATTGTGACATGGTTTTAAACTGGGTGTAATTTGTAACGTAAGTAACATCAAAGTGAGATTAGCACTGGTCAACATGAAAAATGCCGTTTCTGTTCCTCTGTGTGTGTGCTAATAAAGGCAATAAAAAGTTCAAATAATCCCAGGATTCGTCAGCCTGCTCTGTGCAGACACCTGTGTCTGTATGTGGGGGCCCATTACACAAGAGCAGCATATGTCCCGGCTTAGTCAGACGGGCTTCTGTCTCAGTGGGAATATACACAACACCAGACCAGGGGGGACACACTCACACATATGCAAAGTACTGAACAAAAGAAGTGTAAAGCTGTCTGTCATGTTTAAACTGATTACAAGACGGGATTGTTTTCATGGTATAATTAGATGTCGACAGGGTGTCACATGAAATCTGGACCTTTGGGGTTTAATGAAAAGCCCTCATAAGGGTCGAGAATTCCTAAACACGTTCAGTATAGGATTAATTGTTTTTACTTTAAGTTTACGTCTTCAACATTTTGAATGCAGTTCTACTAATCAATTCTTTATTTACTGAGTCTGTATTGGACTAAAAGAGAGCTGGTGAAACTAAATTTATAAAACTGTATGACACACATTTATTATAAGTGTAAGTAAACTACTAACCACAATCTTGCATCAAACTCGGTCGGATTCAGTTTAAACATTTCCAATCATGACCCTTAACGGTGGCGTTCCCCAGGGCTGTGTGCTTGGAATCTTTTCCATTACATCCACTGAAGTAATTACATGTAATTTTAGATTAAAATGTGTGCTGAAATAAAATGTCATCATTCTCGTCTGGGTGAACCTATAACAAAGCAGACAGATTTTATGTTCTTCGTGACCCAAGTGACTCTTTAAAGCGACGCCTCTCTGCCATGGGAGTCTTCCTGCCATTTGCTTCGCTGGGTGATGGGTGGGAACAGGCCCACCACATTACCAAGACATGTTAGACACCAGCAGGACTCGCTGCACAGCCGCTGCCTGCACAGAATGATGCTAGTGGCCAACCACTACGAGGACATCCAGCTCGTTTTTGTGGCCGTTGCTATGGAGCTCGTCAAAACAAAAACACAGCTGTCTTATAATTATGAGCGTTTGCCATATTTGTAATTGCCGCTCTGAATAATTCTTCCAAAATCTACTACTGCATTTCTATTGTTTGGTCCTTTTGGAGCTCCTAACAGATTTGTTCAATCTAAACCGAATGCATTGAGTTTTCTTTTTTGTGCTCCAAATGCTCAAGTCTCAAGATTTTTTAATTATCATCCCAGCAACATATTAGTCGTCCACTTACGGGACATCAGCACAGCCGCTCTAATCTGTGCTCTTGTTACTTCTCGTATCGATTATGGCATTGTATTTTAAGAGCCAATTCTCTTCTCTCTGCTCCAACACACAAATCTGTCAATAAACTTCAGCTGGTCCCAGACGCGGCTGCTCGCTTTGTCATTGGAAGAGCTCTCAACATGCGGCACCGATATTACAGCGGCTCCAGTTTCTGCCATAGATTCTCAACGACACCAACTGGAGTAAGCATGCTACAGATTTTTTTATTTTATTTAATGTGAAACATTATCTTTTCTGGCTGCACATGGCTGCTTGATGTTGTCCTTAACACCAAGCAACGTGTCGTTGATCTGAAAAACGGTCGTTCCTTTCATTATAACAGTGGCTAGATTAACCATGCTGACAGATTTTATGGTGCCAAGTGTTTGTTTTTTTTTTGGTATCTCAGTACTCTTGAAATAAGACAAAACTAAGTTAATCGAGAAATATGAATAATTTGTTTTAAGTCAATAATTCCTTCCATTGGCAGATTATTTTCCCATGTTGTAAGTGAAATAATCTGCCAGTGGGACTAGTACATTTTAATTGATATTAAGGATTTATGTACTTAAAACGAGGTCATATTTTATGCTGAAGAGAGACTCTTGTGTTAGTTTTGTCTTTTTCCAAGTACTGGAAACTAGCCCAAAAAATACAAAGTAAGATTTTGTGTTTTTGCAGTGAGATGAATTGAATGGTTTACCTTCAGATTTTGGGATATTGTTTTGCTATTAAGTTCTTCACAGCTTGTTCTCTGACCTGTTTACTGTGTTCCTTGGTCTTCTTAATGGTGCTACAGAATATCTAAATTTATGTTAAAATTTAAGCATACACAGATGAGTTTAAGTTGCTAACTCAGTGACCTTTGAAGGCAATTTACTGCGCTGAGAGTATAAGAGTAAGTAGACATGAATGGATATATTTCAGATTTTTATTTTTGTATAAAATCCAGATAATATTTTTCTTTGTTAATAATATGAGACAAAATATAGACAAGCTCAAGGGGCTGTATAAAATAAATAAAGAAAACTGACCCAAGCACTGAACCGTGCAGAACTCCAGAACTGATTCTGTGGTGTGAATATTCAAACATGAGCTGTAATGTTTTGGACAAATAAGATCTAAACCAACTTTCTGTCATTCCTTTCTGGTCTACAATATACTGAAGCCTCTTTAAAATAATATTATGACTGACTATGTTGCATTCAAGACTATGCAAGGTGTTCTTCAACATTTTTTTTTTCCATTGTTAGGCTTTAATGTGCAACACATCTGTAATCGTACCTTTCATCTACTGTAAGCTCCAGGGCTGTTCAGCTTCGAATGCCGGGCCTGTGCAATTGATCAAAAACAAAGCAACTATAAATCAAAATTGACACAGCCATGAATGATTTTAAACTGAACGCATGTGTGTGTTTGCGTCTCCATATGAGTCCCACATGAGGCAGTCCCCCAGGGGACGGGCGAAATGAACTGGGTGATCAGTCTCCGGCTACTTGCTGCTGTCAGGGAGGGGGATGGGGAACCGAGGGGGATGATGGTGGTTTGGGGGGGGCGTGAGCGACGTTTTTAGGTTGAGGATGGCATTGACACGACTCAGTCAGCACTGGGGAATACTGTAAAATGCCCGGAGCTGTAATAAAAAATGATGCTGATGAAGGGTTAATGAAGAGGTCTCGTTAGGAGAAGAACCTAATTTGAGACTTTGGTTGGACACAGCAGCTACAGCTCCAAAAAGACATTACCTCCTGTAGACATATTAAATTATTTTAATGTTCATTTTAAAAAAAAACTATCAGAAGAATGAATCCTTTTCATTACCATGATATAATATTGGGCAGCATATTGACATTTGTATATTTCTCAAGTTTAGATTTTAAATATTAAATTTTAAAAATGAATGGTTGGACAAAAGAGTGCAATCAATAAGAGATAATAACCAATGGAGTCAAAAATTGGACGTAAATGAATATTTCTTTAACTGAATGAAAGAAATTCACAAACCAAACAACCAAAAGGTCTAAAAAAGAAAGACAAACTGTCCTAATTAATCTGAAAATTACGAGACAAAGAGGAATTTTAAACTAGTGAACTAAATAACTGTTAACTGTTCAGACTCAGTTTTGCGTTTTTAGGCAGCCCTCGTGAAATTTGTCTCTATTTTTAGTTGGAAAAAAGAAAAAAGAGACTATAAAAACATTTTTTTAAACAGAAATAGTGTTATGGTCCTCTGAGAGTAAAGCACAAGAGGTAAGTTGCTGGTTTACAAAATATTGTATCCAACGAAAGTTGAGTAAATAAAAAAATGAACTCAACCAACAGCAGAGCTGCAGCCTTGAGGATCATCAAAAAAATCTTTTGACATTCTGGTGGAGATTCACCAGGTTTGGACTGCAGCTGCAGATTTTGAGTTTTAAGAGTCGGCACACACAGACGCAGCCAGAACATGGGTTATCACCGTGGCAACCACTCCCGAACCAGATTGAAGCAGCAGGACTTGGCACCTGGCCACACTGCCGGAATATATACTATACTTGTACTTGCTTTATTACCCCTGGTACCTCTGTGCTGCACTGGTCAGCAATCTGGTAATCTCAGAAAGTTTTACTTTTGAAGTTCCACTGCAGAACCACAGGCTGATCCGCTGTCCCACTACCAGGCAGCAGCGGCAATGCTAAGATGTCACTAGCTGTACGACAGCACAATGGGGCCACGATAGGTATAAAAAAAAGGGAGGAGCATATTTTTTGCCAAGAAAGTTGCAGTTTTGAAATTAAACTCAGAAATTTTCTTTTAAATAGCCTCTGAAATTTCCAAGCTTGTAAAGTCAAAAATTTGCTTGAATAAAATTTCAATTTTGAGGATAATCTCAGAAATTTTCTAGAAAAAAAAAACAAAACATAGAAATTTCTGAATTTCAAAGGTCAAAAATTACAGACTTTTGAAAAGGTTTCTACTTGCAAATTCTTTTCTTTTGCAGCTCAGAAATTTCCTTGTTTTTTCTAAAACATTTTGGAGATTAAACTCAGAATTACTGAGTTTTTTGGTGGAAATTTACTCCTTCCGTTATTACCACCTAAAATGGCTCTAATATGCTGTCATACTATCTGTGTTTCTATTTACCATACAATTGAATTATGTGACATTTTTAAAATAAATTTGTTTAATGAAAATGCCAATTAAAAAACAAACAAACCTGTTTTTCACTAAAAAGCTTTGGCGATAGGATGGGGTGTTTTTTTTGTTGTTTACTGTATTAAAATTATTCTATTTCACAAAACTGCAATGGAAACTTTTTTGCACCAGTTGGATGATGCAACTGGTGCAAAGAAGAAGACGACAGGAAGTAGATGGGCAATGATGACGCGTTTGATCGCGTGAGGAAACGTATTCACATGTTTTTAATTGTGTTTCTCCTTTAATAGAAACACCGCAATTGCAAAATTGTGTTTTTTCTACATCAGCATAATAGACAATGTTTTGAGCACATTTGCAATGGGAACACGGCCACTCTGTGGTATTTTTTTCTCTCTACTGATCACTCCTAGTCAGGCCCAGCAGGCAGCTGTTTTTGCACCTGAGCTCATTAGGCTGCATTCATTTAAGAAACTGCCAGACAATCTCCAATCGCCTGAGTGTCAACCCATACCTAGTTCTCTCTTAGATCCTATTTCCATGACTTTAGGACTCATCCAGTGTTTTCTGTGCTTCCTAAAGTTCCCTAGTCAAGATTCCAGTGGTGGAAATGATAAAACTTCTCAGTAGGTTGCATTTCTGTTTTTTTCCTATTGGTTTTATTTGTAAACTTTCATTTATTGCACGCCGTCATAATTTGAATTGGCAAAAAAGGAAGTACATATATCTGTGTGTGTGTCATGAATCTATAGAATGAGTTTTAATTTAAAATCATACATCAAAAATGCTTTATGGATTCCAAAGAGAAATTAAATGTTACTGTAATTCCTATTAACCAAGATTCTTCAAAGAGTTGCAGTCGATGCTGATGGCTGCTGCCAGGAAGCAGCCATCAGCATGGCTGCTTCCCGTTATGGTCCTCTGAGAGGACCATAACAGGCTGCTCCTATAGCAGTCTGTATTACAGTGACTATGAAGAAACCTCTGACTGAAGACGATTATGTGCTCCTGCTCTCCCCTCCGTAAATCATCTTGGACTCGCGGCTTCAGCTGAGGTCTTGTTTCAGCTCTAACTTTTCCGAAAAAATAAAAATAAAAGACTTCGTAAGACTCGTTCATGGTTGTGTGTAATAATACGTTTTCATTCCGACGCATTTTGCACCAAGTCATTTTCATTGGGTTTTTAAGTGAGAGTGGACAAAAAAAAAAAAAAAAAAGAGAAGAGACTGGCCTAAATAAACGGAGCAGATGTGACAAAGAGGACTACACTTAACATTTGTCACGGATGGGCAGAAGGTAGAATAATCCCAAACGAAACCCTCTGAGTGGTGGTCAGGATTAATGTTTTGGTTTTTTTTGCCTGGTTTCAAACTGTATTTTGGCAGCAGGTTTTTAGAAAAAGGTGAAACTTGAAACTGGATGGGGATTATTCCCATATTGCTATTCTCCCTCCCCATCTTTAATCTCCTGACAGAAAACCTCCAGATAACAGATTTATCTGGGATAAGGTCCATGATGCTGCCCGGTCTTCCCCCTCCTCCTCTGGGGGGTGGCGAGTGGTAATCCGCCTCTCGGTACAACAGGGATGTTAAACAATGCCAGCAGATGTGTTTAGAAGCCTGGGGAATGGAGGACAGGCCTTCCAGCAGGTAGTCCTAATCTCTGCACTTTGTCGGACGCACTCTCTCTCTCCCCGTCGCAGCGCCGGGACATTAACCTGTTGTCTCGGGCAATTAGAGTCCAGTGGTTGGACGCGCCATCGGACGTGCGCGTCAGCGCTCGTTCATGCGTGTGTGTAATAATACGTTTTAATGGCAGTAAAAATACATTCTCGTTCGATGTGGAGCGCGTGGGGTGTTTCATGCTTCAGCTCACTGCAGACGGGTCAATAGCAAAGGAAAAAAAAAAGTGCATCAAGACTCAGCGAGAGAGAGGGAGCTCTTTGCAATTACAATTCATTATTATTCCATTAGGATCCATAGAGGAACACTTCTGTCGATAAAAAAGGGGAGAGGCGAGCGGCGGCTGCGGGCCAACAGAGGAATGTTGTTCATCATTCCATGTGCAAAACACCTCCATCCCAATCCAACGCGTTAATCTTGCTTTTTAAAAGAGGTCAAAGGGCACGGCTTTGCTGATTAGCCCCACTCTGGTGAAGTGAAGATGCAGCTATGCTGATAGCGGCGTTAGCACCTGCAGAAGGGCATTAGGGGAGATTAGGGTCGGCCTAGTCGGCATATTAAACCCTCCTTGCTATTTTAGAGTCCTGCAGGAGGCCTGGCGGCGCTGAGCAGCCAGGATGCAAACAGGCTAACGGGTCAGGGCGAGGTCCGGGAGAGAGGAAGCTGTCTGTGTCAAGAGCCATTCGTGGAAAATGTGGCTGAATGGTGGTTAAAGTTAGCAAAGCTAGCAGGGGATTTTATCTCAAACCAAAAAGCTCCCACGGAGGACATGGTTCTCCGTTAAAGGAATAGTTATTAATTTTTTTAAATAACTCCCCTAGAGTCTTTATTTAGCAAAATACAAAGGCGTTCTTCTATATTGCTAAAGCTGAGAGTGCATTCACATCACCTTTAATCAAATTCTGGTTTGTTTGTCTAGAAAGTCCAGTTCGTTTCGGGAGGTGAGAATGCACCACAATCAAACTATGCTACATCTGAAAACCTACAGGTCTCAGTTCAGTTGAAGTGAACTGGTGTGGTTTTGAATGCACATGTAGACGCAAAGTGTAAGAAAAAACGCTCCAAAAACAGAAGATGAAGTATCGCCTGGGGGCATTCTGGGTGAACACATCCAAAACAAATGCAAGACGCTGGCGGCAGAAATGGCTTATGGGCTGCTGACATCTAACTAGTCTGTTTTTGTTTCTGTTTTGTGAAGAAGGAAGTCGCCCTTTTTCAAAAAGCGTCCATCATTTTATGTGTTTATTTTCAGAATTGTGAGCCAGTTTTTGTTGGTTCTCATAAAATCTGAGTCCAATGCACTTAAGTTTGTTATTACGACAGATGGAGACGAACTCTGACTATGGCTGCTGCTTGTTGCCTCACTACCGTCTAATTCCCTGTACGCGTGAAAAAGCTCACTACTAAAACTTCGTCATAACCTGCAGACTTTCCTAATTGAAAGAGCTACTCGACCCAGCGGACCATGACCCGCATTTCATGCCTCACAATAACCTCATTGCAACTACAACAGGAAGAGGGTCAAACGAGCACGTTGCTCATTAAAACCAAAAGCACATATGCAAGAAAAGCCCCGAGGAGGGGAGGGGGCACACAAAAGAAATGAACACACACACACCTCCAAGAGCAGCATAAGCAGAGCTTATCCTTTATAGGAGAGCTCTGATCTGATCTGGCACCTAACTCTGATCCCTGCGCGCCCTGTGGGTCAAACGCACACACACGCTCTCTCTCTCTCTCTCATGGCGGCGGCGCAGTGCATGCTCCTGGCCAGCATGTGGGTCAATGACAGGTGGGGACGGCACTGGGCGAGCAGCAGGTGCGGCGCTCTGATGAGGGTGTGGCTCTGGCAGGACTCCGCGGCCCAGCGGGCCTCCGAACCGGGGAGAACAAACAGCGCGTCAAGACAAATCGCAGGGCAGCCGCTTAGACGCCAATTCATCACCTGCTTTAGGACAAGGTCCAGATGAGTCACCTCACAATGATTTACAGTTGAGACTTCAAAAGTAGAGAAACGTGATTGTTGTTCGTTTACATCGTGGACTAATTATACGAACAGAACAAAGGGTAGCTACAAACAAACCAAAATATGGCCCTCTGAGAACAATGGGTCTATGAAGACCTGGGTCTATGATCCACAGGTACACTGGTCAAATCACCCAGACCACATAGTGACACATGGGATGCTTTTCTTACAGGGGTAGTGGTGTGTAAAAAGCGACTATTTTTGACCTTTGCATCACTTTATAATGTTATTTACTCTCCTAACGTACCTGGAGTGTTGCTCTGATTCTTTCAGACCACATAGTGTTGATGTTTGAGAACTCCTTTAGTCTCCCATGGCAACCGGGAGACTAAAGGGAAAACGCCTGGTTGGCCCACGTTTCCGCCTCACAGAGCAGCCCTCTCCTGCGAACTACCCCACTCAGCTCCTTCAGACTAGCCAGCAGCAATTAGCAGACACCTGGGGAAACAGCACATCTGTTGAGTGCATTATACGAGCTACTTCTCAGAGCTGCGCTGGTAAAAAAAAACAACCAACAAAACGTTGATATATGAGCGATGCTACGATGAAGGCGGAGTTTAGGAAAGAGCAGGAGTTTTTAAATTGACAGTGATATTAAACTACGAAGACAAATTTCTTTTAAGTCGTTTTATTTTTTTGTAGATACAGCATTTTTACAACAGCTACAATTAACATAGTTACTTGATTGTGCTATAAAATGGCAATATGTACCTGGAAAATACACTCAAGTATTTCATGGGAAAATGTTTTAGCATTTCCAAAGAGAAAAAAAAAGTTTTCATCTGAGCCAAGGAGGCACGATCTTTGCAGAGACGATAATTTAAGTAAGTAATCGAAGTATTTCTTTGCATGTTCAAAGTAATTTTAAAACAATCAGTACCAGAATTTACAGTGTGGGCAATGTTTTTTAGATAAAAACGGATTTGTACAGCAGAAGTACTCATGCATTGACAAACAGTGTTCTTGTGACTTATTAACAGTGTCTTAAACACAGTTTTTCAGCAGTTTCTGCTTAAATCTTGCTGCAGACGAGGCATGAAACAAACCCAAACACTCCTGGTGCTTATGGTGAACTTTGGCCGAACAGGCGTGTTTCCTGGACCGTTTCCCATCCATTATCTCAACAACCAGCCCAACTTTGAATGTTCATCTGTTTATTAGCCTTTCTGTTCTGTTTGTGGAGCTCACCTCAACGATCCTGTTGCGTAGGAACCCGATGATGCACTCACGCAACCTCTGATCGTCTACCTTTCGATCTTTGTTCTAATTTTACATGTTCCCAAAGAAGAAAAACTTTATCAAACGGCAGCAAGAGCTTTTATCTGATTAGAATGACAGAGGAATCTCATAACGGTTTCAGCAATGCTTCTCGGATGTGTTGATTTCGTCTCTTTGTTTATGACCGAGCCGGGCGTGTTTCTTTAGTTTGCGACCGCGACCGGCTCACAGGTGTAAGGTCCTCCACTGAGTGACGGATGGCTGTAATTTAAGCCTGATTACATATCCCATTTATTTATCTCTAATTAGATTGTCACCACAGGCAGGGGTGAAGAATTCAGTCAAGCCAGCTGACAAATTCGTTGGCTCGTAAATAGCTCCAACCGCGCTACGACCACCAATAACCGACGACACGAACTGGAAAACCCGCGGAAACGGAAATCAGAGCCGTCATGTGACTCATCCTCACATTTGACAGGCTGAATACTTTCAAAGCTCTTCATTTCTCACATTGTGATGCAGGAGTTTATTAATCATCTTGCACCGTCACCCACCCAAACCCCCTCCCCTCCATATGGCCCCCTCCATGTTGGATAATGAATCACCATCTCAGCTCTGGCCCTGACCTCGTGGGGTCACGCCGTTATAGACGACCACTTCATCACGGAACAATCTGCTGGGCCACTGCTGACAACAGACACACAACCCCACCTGATGACCTTGCCCGATGATCCATGGAGGGAGGCAGGGGAGTAAAATAAACAGCAAATAATTGGAAGAGCAACCTATGGCTGTAACGGAAGAAAGTTGGAAGAAAGTCATAAATGTCACATTGTAGGAGAAAAAAAGGACACAAGCTGTTGGTGGGAAACTCGTTTTCTGTTTTGTTTCTGGTTGAAACGAGAAACATTTTGGTGCCCAATCAAGTTCCAACGACCCAATCAGGCTGCAACTACACATGTTGCAAAAAATGAGTGACAAGCATTTCAGCGAGTGCAACAGTAGATTTGTTACTAATATGTACGGCTGTTGTGTTGCTATGGGAGATAATTGAGGCTAAGGCAACAGGAAATGATAGCAGATATGTACAGAAATCAATGAAATAAACATTATATATAATAAATATAGTGGTTTAAATTCTGAAATCAATCATCATTCTTGTCAATGCTTTTTTTCCACTTTATGCACCCATGTTAGCATCCATCATGACTGGGATTGTCAGACTTATTTTCCAGGTCAAACGGTAAGACTGAACTCCTTATGACTCAAATTGTGCCTCTGTCTGATTTTTGATACGGGGGGCGGGGGGGATGAAAAGTAATAAGAACGGATGAAAAGTCTGCAGAAATACTTGCTGGAGTCTGTCAAAAGTTGCTTGTCCAGAAGGCTAGCTGCAGCCAAGAAATCAACTTTAAAATTGATTCTGTTTGTCGGCTCTCATTGTTTACAAATGTTCTGTGCATCTCTGTTTGGCCCTTATGACCCGGGGTCACAGAGCATGACCCTTGATGTTCACAATGGGAAAAAACTGCTGCTGTTTTTCCCTTCACTGTGCCGCAGTCTGCAATTGTTGAGAAGGAAACGTCGAAGTTCTTCTTCCGCACTTGCGGTTCACTTTAGGGTTGTACAGTAAAACTTTTGCACAGAAGTCTTGATTGGGGTCACATTTAATTAGTGGTAATTACAAGAAAAAATGTATTTGAGCAACAACAAAAAAAAGCTAAATCGGGATTAAGCTGTGCGAACACAGCCTTATTTCTACAGTCTGTTCCGTTACTCATGCTAACGCAGATTAGTTAGCTTAAATGCTAGCCTAATGTTAGCATGTTTTCTTTCTGTTCTGATGCAACATATGTTACATTTTGTACCATATTTACATGTTATTGTCATCATATTGTGTATAGAAAACAGAGAAAGGCCATTCTCCTACTTTATAAACTTTGTTTTCAACTAAACCTGAACACAGCGAGAAGGCAGCGTCACATGATATAGGTCATAGTTAACAGAAACATCCCAGTCAGTAAACCAACTACAACTGAGAATATTCCAGGACTTTTACACTTAACATTGTGAAATACCTTGATCAGGGTTTGAGGTTTCCACTAACACCCCAGGGCAACAAAAACACTAATCCTGTTTATTAAGAACAGCCAGTGGATTTCATTTTTTCTTTTTGACTATCACAGCAAAACACACTGCTACAAATCATCTCTAAATGTAATAGTATTGAATTGAATCGGAGCCCATTTACCCTTCGCCATCCCCTCACAGTAGAGATCCAACCTCCATTAAGGACGATCTGCTTTTTTTTTTTTTTTTTACATATTTAAATATGCACATGTTTTGAACACTGTATCAGACCACAAAATATGTTTTTTTTCTCTCAACTTAGGTATGTGAAGCACGCTCGTATAAGATGCAAATTCATCTTACTTGTCAAGAAATTGATTGCAGTGTTATGTAAAATGTACCACATTACGAATAAACCTTATAGTTTGTGACGGCGGTTTGTTTCTGCCTCAGCAGCAGAAAGGAAAGAGGACAGACCAAATAACACAGAGTGTTTTTTTGTTTGTTTGCTTTTTTTTAGAAAATGAATGGCGGATCTGTTTACTCACCGCAAAACAATGCAGTGGTTTTACAGCACGGGTCACATCTGCACCGGGATAATGACAGGGGTAGGCCAAATGGAACGTAAAGTATGTGTGCGCGCGTGTGTCAGTGTTGGAGAACTAATGAGTCTCCTATGAGCTATTACCCTCACCTTAGCTCGGCACTCTGCAATAATAAAAGGCAACATTGCAGACATAACTCCCCTATCAGAGGATTGCATCGCTGCTCTCCTGGTGCAGGTGCTAAAGCAAACACTCATCACATGCATGCAAACCTTTTACCTGGATTAAAATCAGCAAACTTGACCATTATTTCCTCAGAAAAAGTGTCGAGCGCCTTCTTGTTGATGAAGTTTGGAGACTTTTGTGAATGATTACTTAATGTGGGGGCGTGCAGAGGGTGGTCTGAGGTCAGGATTAGGAGACAATTGGCAGGTGGACGGCAGAGCCTAATAATGACTGATTACTAAGCCAATTATGCCGTAGGTCTTAGAGTGCAGAGTGTCAGCTGTATGCGATAAGCCCAAGTCCAAATGGCACTAATAACCTTAAACCAATAAGGCCACATAAGCACGGGTGTTTATGTGGCCATCTATCATACGTACTGGCACTGCGTTGGCTTCAGTGAGGCACAAATCTCGGCGTTTTAGTTGCTGGCAAAGACGTTTTCACACTTCCCCACATTATAATCACTAATTATAATATCAAACTAAACTAGGGCTCAAACGATTAATCAAATTGATTGTGATTAATCGAATTAATAATGACTAATCAAATTAATTGCGATTAATTGGTTCTTAAAATGATCGTCAAGTAAGTCAGGAATCAATAAATTGTTAACTGGGGTGCACAGAGTCTACAAAAAAGCCATTTGCTTCAAAAAAGATGCACTCGGAGCATCTTTCTTCATGCTTTAGTTGGGAGCATCGGTTCCAACTGAAGCAAATCTGAGCAAAAAATGCTGACAGTTTGCATATGAAGGGATGCCATGTTATTGCATTTTTGGGCAATAAAATGTTTTCTTATTTTTTGAAAAATTTAATGAATTACTTTTTTGACACAACAAGAAATCAGTTTTAGTTTTATATACAAGCATGAAGATAAGCATCACTACATTACATGAGCAATTTTAGTTCCTTGAGTGGTTTTTTTTTTGGCTGGGAATTCACTCATTTTTGGGGCTATATTCATAGCTTGGGAGTTGAGAGAACGAAGTGTTTATCTACTTCCAGAACTATTACTAACCCGTTTGGACAGACATGCAGCTCTGATCCAAACCGTCACATTATATGTTTTTGTGCAATGATTAGCTATTTAGCCCAGGCTAACATGGTGGTGGTGCTCAAACATGACCTGCCTAGTCAAAGCGTACCCCTGCGTCCATTTGAGAATATGTGGCAAAGACGCAACTTCAGTGAAATATATCGGAGTTTGTGGTTGTCATGGAACAAAATGTGTTTTTCTTTTTAAGTTTCCATGTTTTATGTTTGCAAAGCTCTTAAAGTCACAGTACACGAGCGCGACAGAGACGCATGTGAGCAGGTTTGGCGCACTCGGTTCATTCAGTCCGAGGATCGCCCGATATTATAATAATGGAATTAAACATGACCCCCCATGACACCGAGAGGAGAGGAAGACGAGGCAGAGTGAAAGACAGGAGGAGGCAGAGAGAGAGAGAGACATAGAGAGAGAGAAATGGAGAAAGAGAGATGGAGAGAGAAAGAGATAGAGAAATAGAGAGAGAGAGAGGCACAGAGAAAGAGAAAGATGGAGAGAGAGAAAGAGAGAGAGACACACAGAGAGAGCTAGAGATAGAGACAGAGAGAGAAGAGAGTCACAGAGAGAGAGATGTCTGGATGCGGATCTTCTTGAGATGAGACTAGTAATCCCGTCAAGTGTAAAGACGCGGCAGCGCAGCTCGGATATCTCGGTTTTATTTTCTCTCTTCTTGGCAAGTAAGTAATTTAAACAACAACCAAAGGGGAAAAAAACTAGTTTGGCTGAATTACGTTTTGGGGCTCAGTGAATGACAGGAGGGAGGGAGAAAGTGGGGGCTGCTCGGTGCGCTCCAGAGGTAGAGAGCAGCTGAGCGCAGTGACAGAGCCTCTCCAGGAGTTAGGATGTGATCTGAACTTCGCGGTAGAATGGCCGGCCGTGTGGCACTGACAGCCGAGGGATGGCAGCCTTTTACCACCACCAGCATCACCTCCACCCCCCGAGCACCGACCTGCGGCGGCTCTTCCACCGGCTCACCATCGCCTCCTCTCTGAGCATCATCTGCTTCTCCCTGGTCTACCTTCTCACCGGAGGCTGCGAGTCGGAACTTGCCGAGAACTCCGAAATCCAGCCGCCCGCGCGCGACTTCCTCGCGAGGGCGTCGGGATGGCGGCAGGAGGGGAACGGGACCGAGGCTCCGGGGACCAACAGCTCAGGGAAGGAGTGGACGGCCGCGCGCCGGCTGCCCCAGGCTCTCATCATCGGGGTGAAGAAAGGCGGTACCAGGGCTCTGCTGGAGTTCCTGCGGCTCCACCCGGACATCCGGGCTCTGGGGTCCGAGCCGCACTTCTTTGATCGGCATTACGCGCGCGGGCTGGACTGGTACAGGTATGCACGCGCAACACCGGAATCCAGCTCATTCGCTCTCTTTTAAGAAGTTTTTATATGCGGTAGCCTATATATGGTTTTAAAAAAGTTTGTAGTGCACTTTTCATTCATAAAAATATCAGACTAGAACCGAGGGGTTTATCTAGGAGATTTTATTTAAGTGGCAGACTATATATAAATAGTATATATATATATATATATATATATATAATATAATATTATAATAATATAATATATATTATTATATTATAATATAATATATAATATTATATAATATAATAATTTATATATATATATAGGCCTATATAGCTATGTTTTTTATTCCTAACTGCCAATAAAAACCGATAGCTCTAAACAACAGTTGCTAACAGGACCGTTTCTTAAAACTGTAAGAAATTAGTTATTTTATCACCCACAAGACAACCAAAAAGTGATAAATGAATAAATAAAAGTTGTGTGGTTGGGGGTGGGAGCTGACCGACCTTTGCTAGCATCACTGTTAGCTAACTATTATTCAACACAGTTAGCTAAATTACTGCTCTAGTATATTCAGGTATAGTATATGTTTCCTATACTTGAACATTCTGATTTTCAATTACAGAATTGCGTATTTGTTTTTAATTGCGTATAGTCTGTAAATTCTGGTCTTCAAGTACAGAATTAGCTGATCAGATATGCTAGAAAATGGCGTTTGGGAACCAACAAAACTCTGCAACTATAATTTTTAAAATATTGCAACACTAATTTTTAACCTTAATGTCTGTTCCATAATTTTAAGACTCACAGAACAATCAAAAATGATAAATAAATAAATACATAAATAAATAAATTAAAGCTGTGTGATGGGGGGTGGGAACGGGCCAACCTTTGTTAGCATCACTGCTAAAACTGATTAAAATATCTGTAGTGTAACATGAGTTTTAATAGAGGTTTGGGCACTTTTCATTTCCCCTCTTTCTCCTGTGGAAACACATACCCTTACATTATCTGCAGTTCTGTTATTGCGGTTTAGGTGACAGGGAGACGCCGCCATCTGGCAGCTTTGCCAATCTGTGCCTCAGTTAGTGTGTGAGTGTGTGTGTGCCTGCTGGGCGGTCTGCGCGTGTTTGTACAGTATGGGGAGACAGAGAGCCATGGAGTCAGGATGAGTTCTCGGAGAGCAGCAGAGTAATCATCTTTGAAGCCGAAGCCAGATGTTACTGTTGTCATGTGGCTCTTCTTTCGGCCTGCTCTTTGAAAACTTGGAAATCTTCGAAAAGGCACACATGGAGGCTCAGTCCTGTTTGAGATAGTAAGAGGGATATAAAAGTGTTTTCCTCAGATTTAAGTGCTTTATTAAAGTTTTTACAGCTGTGAGGACTGGAGGATTTCATGCCGCTAGACTCGGGATAACTGTACAAAGATCTTAGTTCGTGGAAAAAACTAACAAAGCCCATCAGGACTGTCGTCCAAGCTAAAAGTTTGGAACGGTTCTGTTGGAAACGGGTGCCGTTTTTTTTTCGTCTCTTCGTCCTCTCAGGTATAACTTTTCTGGACTGAAATCGAACCGCCCGCCACGGGGACGTTTCGCCACCAACCGCACACTCATTTGTACACTTTCCAGGGTATGTTTATAGGAAATCTGACAACCAAAGCTTACGGAAACGTTCCCCAATCTACTCTGCCGCATGGAAATGTGGTTGCATAGCTCAAAAACGATTTTCTACCAGAGGAAGGTCGTTTAGAGATATTTTGGTGTGACCAGGGTTCATAAAAGCCATCTGGTCCAAAATAGGACCAGAACCACATTTAATGGAAATACGATGTAATTTATGTTCAGACGCACACAGAGAGAAAAAGAGAGGGGAAAAAAAATTTGATTTGTGATGGTTAATGGTTTGCTCAGGGGTTTTAAATGGGAGCAGAAAGGAGCAAAATGGCAAACCATGAGGATCCCAACTGGCAAAATGTCAAACTGGAACCATCAAGAAATAATCCTATTCCTATAAGACACTTTTTTTGAAAAGAAAAAAAACATCTAGACCTTTTTATTTATCATTTTTTAATCTTTTGGTATCCAAGACTTGACATTGAAGTTAATCTTCCAACAAAATCAAAATATTTTGCTCACAATCTTGATGTAGCCTAGAGAAATCAAGTTATCGTCGGCGTATATTTTAGTACAGGGCTCAACCTGGCCTTAAATGAAACACACATCATAAAAGTTTCAGATTATTACAAAAAAAAAAAAAAATTATTAATAAGTTAACTTATTAGGGCAAAAACAAGCTAATTAAACCAACCACGGCCTTATGGTAAAAACTAATCGATCAGCCAAGCAGGCCTGATTACTGCCAGGATCTGGAGAATCAAGAAATGACTTGAACAGAAACGAACAACTTTAAACAGGCTGAAAGCTGTCAAAAAAACCCAAACACATTGTCAAATAAAGACATTCAAGAAAAGATAAGCAGCAAAGTTGAAGCCGAAGTCATGGCTTTGGGAGTCCAGCGACACGCGGTGAGTCAGCAGCCAACCGCATGCAGAGAAAACACGGAGCGTGGGTGAATCTTCCCAGGAGTGGCTGGCGTCTACCAACACTACTCCAAGAGCAACAACTAAAAACACCACCTTCAGTTAAAGTCCGTGTTCATGATTGTAAAACAAGAAATAAACAGGGAAAATGTGTCATTAAGAGGAGAGATTCGAGGCCAAACAACCCCACAGCTGAGCAGAAAGAAAACAAAAGCTCCGTCCTCTTTCCTTTTGGGAAAATTATGTACGGTCTGACTGGTTGAACGTGGAACTTCTTATAAGCTGTGCCTTTAGTTACAACCTAAAATTTTATGGCTTTGGTAATGTGATAATTTGAGGCTTCTGATGTATTCTGCTTTTTAAACACAACATTCTGACGGTTTATTGGCTTTAAGCTCAAAACTAACTTGACTCTCATTTTCACATTTAGATGCACCCAAGTTAAGGACTCTTACTCACTGGACCAGATGAAAGCCCAGCCTGCAGTCCCGGATAGCTCTGCACAAGATAAACTCTAATTTGTAAAAAAAAAAATACCAGAGATTTCAAAAAAATATTGTAAGGTATCGCTGCACTTCAGGAAACAGTGTGAAATGTACGCCGCTGCTTATTTTTAATGATTCTGTTCAAGGAAACAGAACTAAATCCCATGCAGCAGATTGTATGAGTGGAGCATTCACACCCTGTCTGACTGATGTCTGTATCAGATGGCAGAAAACGTGCGACTCACAAGATTCACAGCATGGATAGCCATTCAATACCATATCATGAGGGTCAAACCCTGTAGCCTATATTCTAGACTTTAACAGGTAAAAATAATGCACAAAATCCGTGTAGGACGGCGAAGTCCTAGCGCAAAAT
>CAEGAD010005380.1:0-15773 GCA_903067055.1 Poeciliopsis paucimaculata | reverse complement strand
CCTCGTTTGGTTCTGGTTCTGGGGATGCAGAGCAGAACCAGAACCAGAAGACCTGAGGGGTCTGGAAGGTTGATACAACAACAGTAGATCTTTGATGTATTGCGTATATATGCTTTGTTTAATATTTATTATTAAAGTTACCTGGGACCTCATCAGGTAATGGCGCAGTCAGAATTTCAAAATGGCGACGCCTATAAACATCGTTTGCATTAGCTCTTATAAACATAATTTTAAGCTTTACTTTCCACCAGCAAACACCACTTGCAACGTTTTCAGTTTACAGTAGGAGGCGTTACATTGATTCTAGACACTTTCACATGTGTATCATCCTGTAAAATAAACATATTTACCTCTGATGTGCCCTCAGAGGTCGCCTGATTAAAAATAGTGACGCCTCTGAGTAAATTTAATTTAATCCAGCTGTTCAGAAAAGGCCTTGAAGACTTGTTAGAGACTATTTATGAACAAACAGCACCATGAAGAACAATGAATAAAACAGGCAGGTCATTAATAAATATTTAGAGCAGTATAAAGTAGAGTTGGGTTATAGCAGGAATATAACTGTAAACATACAACCAGAACTGCAATAAAATGTAGATAAAGAAATATAAAAGGTTGTTCTCCAAAGGACTGTTTAATATAAATATACAATACAGTTTAAAAAAAATTTAAAAAAAATTTGGAAATGAATAAATAAATAAAACCATGCATATATCACCTTCCAGTTCTTAATTATGCATTGCTTTTATGTTGGCCTGTCTCATCAAGTCCCAGCATTGATATGAATAGCTTTGGAAATGTGAAAAGTTGGTCTTTCATTTACAGATGAAACAGCTACGGAAAACGTCGATTATGAAAGACTGAAAGTGATGGAGAAGTTTATTAATGAATCCATGAGGTTTCACCCGGTGGTCGACTTCACCATGCGGAAAGCTCTGGAGGACGATGACATCGAAGGTACCAAGATCAGGAAAGGAACCAACATCATCCTGAACATCGGACTCATGCACAAGACTGAGTTCTTCCCCAAACCCAGAGAGTTCAGCCTGACCAACTTTGACAACCCAGTAAGTGTAAACAATATGTGACTCTGCAGAGTGAAACAAACACCAGTTGATCCTTTACTTCCTCCGCCTGGCAGGTGCCCAGTCGCTTCTTCCAGCCCTTTGGCTGCGGGCCTCGCTCCTGCGTCGGCAAACACATCGCCATGGTGATGATGAAGGCCATCTTGGTCACCCTGCTCTCCCGTTACACAGTATGTCCACGCAAAGGCTGCACTGTCAGCAGCATCAGGCAGACCAACAACCTGTCTCAGCAGCCTGTGGAGGACGAGCACAGTCTGAGCATGCGCTTCATCCCCCGAAATCAAAACCAAAGCACCATCAGCTCTGAATAATGAGGCAGTTCTCACCTTTCAGATAACAATACCCGACTAATGTATTAGTGCATCGAGTTCGAAGAAGGTAGAAGATACATTTACCCTCTGATAGATGTCTTCTCTTTTTGCTTTTTGTTACACTTGAATGACAGATCCAACAAACTAAAGGTATTATCGAATAAAGATAACCTGAGTAAATAAAGAAGCAATTTTTTAATAATGATTTTATTTATTAAGAGACCCACTTGTCAAAAAGTAATATCCACCTAAATCTAGTTACAATAACATTTGGCAACAACTGCTGCAATGAAGCTTTTCGCATTAACTGACAAAGAAAAATAAAGATAATTATTTTCTTCAATTGGATACAAGAGACATTTTTCCCAATGACGCAATTGGAAATTAGCATCTTTTCTGGTGAAAATCAGCAGCCAAGTTGCCTGGTTTAGATCCAATAAACAATAGTAAAGGTTTGGAAAACAAGTTTGGATAAAATCAGAAAAGAATCACGAGTCCAAGTGGACAAGTTTCATTGCATAACTATTATCTCAGCTAAATTAAGACTTTTCTTTTTAGCAATAACAGAATGTTTAAGTTTAAATTAAATGACTAGTCCACTGCACAAACTTTAAAAAGTCTGCTTGTCGAATTTAGAGGTACGAATGAGGAGCTTTAGTTCACAAACTGATGGCTAGATATTCTCCATATGATTTTGTTCAGTGAGATTAGAAAAAGTCTTTTCCCCACCATGTTTCAGAAAGTTCTCAACCTGGAAAGCAATGTTTCATTCGATGTAAATGGAAATGCTTGGTGTTGTGGACTTTTGTGATGAACTTTTATCTTTAGTTAACTTGGAGGTTCATAATAGAGGTGTGTTTTAAATCATGATTTAAGGTAAATTTGGATGAACCTTATGCACTATAAGAAGCAAAATGGCTCAAACTTTTGAACATGTCATGTTACAAAGACAGACTTCAGTGTATTTCACTGGGATTTTATATTATAGATAAACACAAAGTGGTTTGAATAAAGGGGAAGGAAAATTAAAAATGGTTTTCAAAAGTTTTACAACTAAAAATATGAAAGGTGTGACCGTGATTTAACCAGAAAATACAGATGAAGTTACAGCTCTAAATCATTTTTGCAGCTTTGCACAAATAGAGACCAGCGTTGCTGCACTGTTTTCCTCGCAAAACTTGAAAATAATTGAAAACTTTTTTTTTACCCACACTATAATGGTCTATCCCATAAAATCTATAAAATGTCAATAAATTGCACAATTTGTGCTTGTAAAAGTTAAACTATTGATAGTTTTGGAAAGTGTTGAAACCATTTGTACTTCCTTTGCATATAGTATCCCCTAAATAAAACCAACGAAATCTGATCTGTTTACAAGTGTTGCATTTATTCATATAGTCCCAGAATGTAGTGACAGGCACTCCGAGGAGCGAGGACTCTTCTCTGTACCACAGGCACAAATTAAACATGCCTTCTTGGCATTTGAACATAAGGCATACGGTTGTGGATGTACAAACACTGTCCATACCGTTCAAATCAGCATAAGACATGAAAAATAGAGCAAACTCCACCAGCAAACCCTCACAAAGCGGTCCAACAGCACAGATAAAGCAAACAAATTAAATAAATATGTTTTTAATACTGAAAATATAGTAGTGAAAGACTTAAGTTAACAGAAATCATTAGTGCATAGATGAAAATCTTACATGGAAGGCAATGAATTTTATGGAGACAGAAATTTAACATGGGTGTGAGAACTCTGCTGGTTAAGATGGAGAACATTTCCCATTGTTTTCCAAAAGAAGTGACTGACACTAATGTAAACTTTAACTTAGATAAATAAAACCCTGGTTTTCACTTTGATCAATTTCAGATCGACTAAATGAGAAAATAACTTTTTTTTTTCATGACGGGAGTTTAAAATTTGTTTTTAGACATAATTATTTCAAAAATCCCTTTAGATTTCTGCTTTCCTGGGATTTTTTTCCCTTTTACATAATCCTGTAAAAGTAATATTAGGGTTGCAACATCTGTGAATACTCTGTTATAGATTTAGGGGACACAAGTGGAGCAGCTTTGGCTCAAACATGAATGAAGTCTCATAAAATTTGCAAATAAGCTGAAATGAAGCTCTAAACACTCCAACTTATGTGCATTATAATGTGAGTTTCTTCATATATCTTCTCTGTAGTTTATCTAAAAAATAAACTACACTTATTACTCAGCCTTTATGGAGTTTTTAACTGTCATAACTATTTTAGACACAAAAAATTAAGCTAATTTTAAAAGCTTGGGTTTTTTTTTGTGCTTATTACTAATAAATTTAGTTAATAGTTTCACAGATTTACTCAGTTACCACAATACTATAATAGTTTTAAGACAATAGTGTCATTTAAAACACCCTGAGCTTGTTACCTGCCATGACTTTCCATAATTTTAAATAATTTGTGACCAAATTAAAATAAAACATCGGTCAGTAAATACATGAAATCAAAGCAGCAGCTGGTGCTGGAGTGTCCTGCAGATCTGTGGATCTCATTGTTCAGTGCTTGGGGGTTCTTAGTGGTTCCGGTGCTGCCAGCCGAGGCCCTCAGAGCTCCTGCAGAGCTCTCTGACAGCAGTAGAGGAGGCAGTCCGGCAGGTCGGGGACCGGAGAGCGCAGCCACACAGCCAGCATGCCGGCATGCATGCGACAGTGCATGAGACACGGCTGATCCTGCTGCAGGCAGCAAGCCACGATCGCTTCCACGCCTGAGGGAACAAACAGAAAATTTACTCATCAGGTGTCAGTAAAAACCATGAGTAAAGTATGTGCTTCATTCTGAGTGATATATACTAACAATTATTTTCATCAAAGCATATTTTACACTGTTCAGTTGTTCAATCATACTTAAACGACTGAAAGCAAACAGTTTGTCTGCTAGAAAAAGAACAAAAATGAGGTTAAACAAATGAAGCAAACACATTAATTACTTTCATGCATAGCGGTGACTGCAGTGGGCAGCTACCTAAAAGCCATCTTCTAGTGTTTTTTTTGGGTTTTTTTGTGGATTTTTATGCTATAAATCCACACAGTCCACTAAAGTCGACATTAGTGCATCATACAATACACTGCCAACTACTGGTCATCCACTGCAAGTGCAAGAAGATTTTTGTTAAATCCCATATGGCAGACAGACGCAAAAGCAACTCAGAAATATCTAATTCTATGGCAAGCCGTTTGAACATAAAATCGGTTTTGCCACCCTGAGAGATAATTAGAGATATCTTTTGCCGTAAGATATCTCTAATTACATTCTGACTAGTTAAAATGACATCAGATTTACCATTGACTTGTATGGAGACTTTAATTCAAGATATCTACAATGAATTACTCACCATCTGAAATACACATTTCAGATATCTACAGTTAAATTATGACCAGTCAAAAAGTAAATTCAACATATCTCGATTTTAGTTTTGACTAGTCACAATTCTAATTAAAGATATCTCTAATGAGTCCATAATACAAAATATCTTAAATGTATTTTTGGATAGGAGATATGTAGTTTTGACTAGTGGAAATTAAATTATAGATATCTCAAAAGCAAATAATGACTAGACATGACTAAAAAAATACTTAAAAATCATAAATATATGATTATGATATAAAACGTGTTCAAAATCCGATATTTATAAAATAAGATGTTTCCAAATAGAAAACTTGCACAATTTAAAGACTTTTTAAATGCATTTAAGGCCACTCTAAATCAGTTTGTAAATGAGGCATTTCTTTCTAAATGCATTGACTAATAGCAAGTTGTATTATTTTTATGGATGCATTTGCGCTTTGCGATTATTCTTTCTTTATTATCCTTATTTATTGCATTTTAATATCTGTAAGTTATACGATTTGTAATGTTGCTGTGCTGCTGCCAGGTGTCTCTTGAATAGGAGATTTATAATATTAATGAAATACACCCGGTTAAATAAAGACAAAAACAAAATAAAGACAAAAAAATATATATATATTTTTAAAATACTCTGCCTACTGCAGCCTGGAAACAGCTTTTAAAATAACATATTTTGCTTTAACAAGTGAAAGAAGCTGCTCATTACTTGTGTTGGATGCCTTTTTTCTGAGTTTACCTATAACTTCTACCACATGAAGCTGCAGTTTCCTCTTCAGTACATCCAGAGTGGCAGCGAGGGGATCCCGGCCGTCATGGGTCAGCGCCAGGTTCTGCTTGGTGTCATGAGAGAAGACCAGCCACATGGCTCCGTACTCCTCTGTGGAAAGCCTCAAAGCTCTGCAGGAAACAATCGACTCATTTTAAGGCTGCAGCTAACAATTATTTAAGTCATTGATTGTTCAGATTTTAAAAAATTGGCACACTGCAGACTTTTCATTTAACCACTTAAGTTTATTTTACACCATATTAGTAATTAGGAATGCACAAGTACAAAAATTTGGCCTGATATTGATATCTGATATTAATATTGCAGTTATAGCTGACAGTCGATATTTACTAACATTATATATATTTCACTAAAGTTGGAAAAGAGCTAACTAGAAACAGATAAAAATAAATGTCGGCTCAGTTTTATTTAATGGGCCGACACCAACATGTTGAAAAATGACTAATATCGGCCGATTCCGATGTTGCTGCATATTATGCATCCCTATTAGAAACACATTAAAAATGTAAACAGATACTTCAATTCATTTTTAAATAATAAGAAATACGATTTATTAATTAAAATCCAATGACATAATTCTATTAGTGACCGCTTAATCTCTTGTAGCAAAGGATGCATCTTCAGCTAAAAATACAGTTTTACAATCAACATGTGAAAAGCTGCTGATTATCAGCATTAACCAATTAATAACTGGATAGCAAAAGGTTCTTAGAAAGACATCTTTATTTACAAAAGAGTTCTGGATAGAACATATTTACTGAGAATTTTTTTATATATATATTAATTTAAAAACAAAACTTATTACAGTGATAGCAGTAATAAGTTTGGCCTTAATTACTGTTCTGACTGCTGTTCTTTCAGAAAATGGCAGTTTTTTTAGTCCGTATACTCCAGTTAATGATCAATCGATTACCAAATTATTTGACGACTATTTCAATAATAAATTTATCATGATTAATCCGATTAATCGTTTCAGCCCTGATTAATTTAAACAACCTCCTGACGAATGCAAGAAAATCCCACCTGATGAAGGTTGTTAGAGGAAGTCTGTAAGAGAACTGCGTCGTCAGGGGCGACCCAGCAGGCGGTTGCCATGACACCGTCGCAGACAGATCAAAGTGGACAGAGGGTCTTTTTACTGTTAGGAAATACTGACAAACTGCTACACTGTGGCTTTTTAACTCCTCTGATGGACAATCAGACACACAGGATACCTTCAAAAAAAGAACATGAGATTATATTTCAAAAAGATGCACAGAAAGAAGATATTTAAGGTTTTCTGTTGCATGACGCACCTCTAGTTCTTCAGAGTCGACCTGAAGTCGTATCTGCTGAAGGAAAGAGTCCGAGCAGTTGGAAATAAAGACAACAAGAACGACTGAGTCTTCTTTCTGGACGTGGCAGGCCGAGATATCCAGGTTTTGTTTGGAGAACAGAGGAGTGATTTTAGAGTGAGAAAGAGCAGAAAGCTCAGCTGGAAGATGCGAGGTGAGACTCGGGTCTTTGGATCCGTCTGGGTCGTCGTGTGGAGAAGCTTCAGCTGTCACACGCTCATCTCCGATGGGAGGAGTTTCGGTTTCCTTCACGTCTGTGTCAGTCGACTCTTCTTCTGCATCACAGGAGCCGTTCGGAGCAGCGAGGCCGGGTGTCTGTTCAGGCGGCGAGACTTCCAGGTCTGGAGAGTCCAGCAGGTTTTTATACAGCAAGTTATCAGAACCGTCAGAGGGCGAGACAAGCGGGTTGGTTATTTGCTCAGAACTCCCTGAAGCTTTGGTTTTTCTTCTGAAACGCTGGGAAGTTGGGTCAGACTTTCCCATCTGGTAGAAAAACAACAAATAACTTCTATCACACGTCATATTAATGCAATACATTAGGGCTGCATGCAGCGATTATTTATGTAGTCTAACAATATATAGTTATTCTGCAGCTAAAAATATATTTCTTACATAAATATGTAAAAAAAAAAAATCTCAGCCTTTCCTGCTCAATTTAACATCAATACAGTGTGCAACTAATTTGTTATTTTTTCTTTGATGAACCAATTAATAATTGGATAGCAAAAGCTGCTTAATAGGAGATTTTTTTTTCTTACAGAATTTGAACCAGGTGAAGCTAAATCAAAGCCACTTAATTTACAGACACAAAGTGTTTTTATTATCTCGAAATATATATTTTTGGCTTAATTGCTGCTCTGAATATATTCTCCTTTCAGCAAAATGACCTTTTTTGAGTCTGTATACTCCTTTTAGTGATTAATCGATAAGTAAATTAGTTGACAATTACTTTAATAATCGATTAGTTATGATTAATTGGTCTAAACCTATTAATCGTTTCAGTCATACGAGTCTGGATTTATACTTTATAAAAGGAAACCTCAATAAATTTGCGCAAAGAAAGCAACACATTTTATTCCAGATTTTGAAACACAAAGAAATCTGTCCTGTCTTCTGAATCTTTTTACATGTATCGACGTGTGTGTAGGCGTGTGTGTGTGTGTGTGTGGGCGCGTGCACGCGCGTGTGTGTGTGTGTGCGCATCAGCTCACCAGACACACGGAGCTCTGGGAGGTCAGACCGACAAACAGCGAGGACGCCAGCTGCTGCTTTTCCTGGTCACACTCAGGTGTTGGTGTCGGAGTTTGACTGTTTAAGGCGTTGTTGTTGCCCAGTTGGTCGGCGGACCGGACCGGGCTGGCGGCCTCGATCCGAGGAGCTTCTTCTGTCGGCTCTTTCTGAGCGAGATAGCCATCTCTGCCCCACAGCCTCTTTACGCCATCCAGCTTCAAAACCGTAGAGCTGAAACAACAAATCAGACTCAGGATTTAAACTTCCGAGAGGCAAAACACTTAATTCTGCCTGTGGCAGCGTGTCTGAGTACCTGCCCTTGTGTGAGAAATCGGTGCTGTCGCCGGAGAGGCCAGAGCTGATGGACAACAGGGTGGGAGATTGTCTGTCAGTGATGCTGCATGAGGACATGCTGATGGGCAGCGACAGGCCGTAGGGCTCCAGGTTCAGCGCTGAGACAAAGAGCAACATCAGGACAAGCCCAAACAAAGCAGTGGAAGCTCTGCCAAAGCATTTGCATGAGTTTCACCTTTTGATCGAGACAGTTCTTCCTGCCTTTGATGAGGAGGCTTGTAAGGAGCCGCGCCCGCAGCCAACGCCTCCGACACAAATCCGTCCAGAAACGAAAGCGAGGAATCCACCTGGAAAACAACGAGATTGGAGCCCATTAAAAATAATAAAGAAACTGGGTAGCTGCCAGAGTCATGTCTGAAATTATGGCTTCATTTTACCTAATAGAGGTATGTAAAAACCTTTAAAAAAATCTTCATAAAAGTAACAGTTAAACCTAAAATTATTTACACCCCTGCCATTTCCGCTGTTATTGCACATTTGCTTTTCTGCACTGATATGCACTTGATAAGTACTTTTGTCTAGTTTCTCGTACAAATATTTCAGTACACTTGAAATAAGACAAAACTAATTTATAAGTAACTTTTCAGAAATAAGTAGGAGATTGTTTTAAGTAAATAATTCCTTAATATTGATGAAGAAGTACTAGTGCCACTGGTAAGTTATTTAACTTATAACAAGACATTTTCCCCATGTTGTAAGTGAAATAATCTGCCAGTGTAACTAGAACTTTTTTTTTTAATCAATATTAAGGAATTACTGACTTAAAACAATCTCTTATATCTTGCTAAAAAGTTACTTGTAAGTTACTAGAAAAGAAAATACTAGATTTTGTGTTCTTTTTAGTAAATAATGTATTTCTCAATGTTCAATGCACATGCACATTATGTACATTTTTGGAAAAGTTGCACATCCCTTGGATTGCAATTACAGTATTTTTATTTCTAATAACTGCACTGTATTTTCTCTTTTGTTAGTTTTGTACTGTATATTATTGTCACTATTACTACTATTATTGTTGTAATTATTATGATCCTTAATACTTGAGCTAAATTTCCCATTTTCCAGACAATAAAAACATCTTCTATTCCGTTCTATTCATATTCAGATTTCACATTTTAACATTTAAATATTTGTTTATATAAGCACATAAGATTTAAAGCAACAAGATGACCTGATTCCAAATTTAATTTATGTTACTTTCCTGATAAAAAAAAAAAAAACTGCATTAACATTCCAGCAACTCCTGCTGTAAACCTCAACTTTCTCACTTCTCTAGACTGTAGACATGCTGCAACAGCTGCTCAATTATTGCTGACAGCACTTCTTGTTGGTTTGGTAACTATTCTCATTACTGTAATAAACTCTGTACCATGGAGGACATGTTCATGCAGGTCAACAAACCCTAAGCCTGTCAAACAGCACGAGGCATTAAATCAGCATTTATTCTCCTTTTTTTCTATGCTTACTTATTGAAAATAAAGTTAACAATGTTTAAGACATAGCTCAACTGTTCTGCCGCCATGCTTGTGTATTACCTCCATAGGCTCCATGCTGGCACTTCGCGGTAACACCTTGGCATGCAGTTCAGAGTCTTGGCTGAGGATCTGCAGCTCCTGAGCTCTTTGTCTCAGCATGGTGTCCAGGGAGCTGCTGTAGGTTTCCGAGACATTATGAACTAACGCCAGAGCCGGTCCACTGGGGCACAGCTTGGTCATGGCCATGAGGACCCAGCACTTTGTTTCACTGCTGCTGCTCTTCATGTCCAACAGTTTGGCCAGCAGCCTCACAATGACGTCTGGCTCAAGATCCTCCTTCAAGTGAGAGTATTCACCGAGAACCTAAACAAAGCAACACCAAAAAAACTGTAGCAGAGGAGCCAGGGCTTCTGCACGTTTTTAATGTCAACATTTTCAATTTTGACACTTTACTAGACTTCTTAGACCTTTATCTCACTTTACAGTGTTGACTAATGTCTCATTTATAATGTTTCAAAAGCAACTGTACACAGGTGGGTTTTTAGTCCAGATTTAAAGGAACTCTACTATTTTGAAAAATCCAAACTAATTGAAAAACCTGCTCCCCTTCTCACCTGTGGTGGCGCTGCACCACCAACCCTTCAAGGAAACGACACAAAAAGCACAGAAGAAGACATGAGCGCAACTTCCTTCTTCGCAAAATATAAATAAAAATGGAGTAGCGTCAGATTTTAGCGGTTGTAGGATTTCTCTTTCGTTTTTGGTAAAAGACCACGAGCGTTAGATTCACTCGTTTGTTTTGGTCGTTTTTACTTCGCTGTAGTTCACTTCCTGCTTTTGGAGCGATCTGCATTCAAACCGAATGAGATTTCACTTTATCCGAACCGAGACTCACGTTTCCAGGCGGACGACAGTTCACTTTTTTGGTTCACATCTGAATTCGATTACGCATTCACACTGCCCCAAACAAACCAGACTTTGTTGACAAACACACTAAAGCTCGACTAAAACGGACTAAACACTCACCCTCGGCCTGTAAACCTTGAGGTAAAGTAATGAGCAACTCTCACCCAGCAAATGACTTGAAGAAAACGCTGCGGCAGTTTGCTGGCGTCTCCTTGTAGCAAAGAAATGTATGAATTCACAGCAAACAGCCTCAACTTCCTGTCCTCCTCCACACTGTCAAATCCTGCAAATATTGGGGAAAAGATAAGAATCAAATACGTTTACCAGCAGAACGAGTAGGATTTGTGGTTAACTCACCCTCAGAGAGAAGTTTAAGAAAACTGTTTGGGATATCCGGTTGTAACAAGTCTCCACCGAGTGAAAACACTGTGTCCATGGTATCGATAAACCATTCATTATCTGGCGCATATGTGCGAAAGTATATAGGAAAAAATTTACAAACAAGACAAATCAAAGCTAGCAAATTGAAAGTTCAGCATAAATCTTTTAAAAAGTGTTTTTACTGCTTCTCAAAGATGATCTCTTTCATTCTCAAAGACTTAAAATGTATTTTTCACACTTGTTTACCTAAAGTAACCATAATTGTTTAGAGTACTGTAATTACTAGACAGAAAATGTAATCACAAAACAACTAAGAAAGCTAGACAAAATTAAAATTGGGCAAAAAGAATTATAAAAAGTCCCAAATAATGTCAACAACTTTTAGATTTTTTAAAGAGATTTTAACTTTTATGCAACTCCTTTGAAATGCATTAAAAATCTCCAGAACTTTGTGCTCTTTGATAGCTTACTACATCTGCACACTTCAACATAGAAACTCCTTTCAACTTCTAAATAAATCACAAGCTGTTAAACTGTCTTCAAATGAGTCAGTGTTTTGATATCCCTTACGGTTTTTCTAAAATCACAATTTAGGTTTTATGCAGATTTTTGGCCGGCATCATTTTTATAATGTGATCCAATGAAGGAATTCTTCAACTGTCAGAATCTGCACTTTAGTAACCGACACTTTTTCAAGTTTCACTACTTTTTTCACAAACAAAAAGCTGCTGTTTGTACATATTTCAAATTGTTTCTCTAGAGAAACAATTTAAGTGTCAAAACGTAGCTATGGGCGTCTGCTTTACGGAAACATAAGCGCCATTGCCGCAGGTCTTACAGTTTGTTTTTTTTCTGTCTGCCCTTCCTCCATTGGCCTCCATGTAAAAATATTTTCAGGTTTGTCTCTCTCCTCAGAGTCTTCTGGTGCATTCTATCAGCAGATTAGCGGGAATGTAAATTTGTCAAACTATTATTATTATAGTTTCTGTTTTCAGCTCAATATGACCTCATTTCTACAGGTATGGCACTTAACTACAAGCACCAAGTGGTGAAAACAGAGTAAAAAGATGCAGATTTGAGACAAACACTGTAACATTGGTAAGGATATTTTTCCGCCAGTTCTGCCACCTTCCCCACCAGGTCAATGGTCGTGTGATCATCTCCACTGATTCGCAGAAAGTCCAGCATCTTCTCAACAATCACCATGACATTCTGGTCATTAGTTATTCTAAAGAGCAACTCCAGCGTCTGAAAGAAAGCAGATTAAAAACCCAGTGATGACGGAAACCTTTGACACTTTGACACCAAAATCAAAGCCTGGAGCCACATCCGACTCACTTCCCGCTTGATGATGAGGTCAGGATGGTCAAGACACTCGATGATGGTCATCTGATGCTGCAAGGCTAACTTTGGGTCCTGCTGGACCACGTAGGTGAGAGCCTTCAGACCTACAGAAACATTAGATCATAGTGTAACTCTCACTTTTTATTATGGGGGAATAATCTGTGAGGAACCATGCTTTCTTATCTCACCCAGATACTTTAGATTAATCTTTGGAGACAGAACAAAGTTGCCAATGCACTTTGCAGCTTTCTCTAAAAGGTCAGATTTGGGGTGAATGGTGTAAATACATTTTACACACTCGTATAAAATAGCTGTAAAGAAGGAGAGATGCAAGTAAGTGGCTAAAAAAAAAAAGTATCTTCTAGTAAAACATTTGTTAAAGAGGCCAAACACACCATATGTGATGTTGTGGTTCATCTCTGCCCGTCGCAAAGACTCGTCAAGGATTTCATACATGATCTCGCTTGTGCTGTGCAGAGAGAGACGAAATTATAAAAACTTTGTGGTGGACACATGTTTAAACACAACAGGAAGTGAGAAATTATCACCTCTGGTCATTTTTCCCCAGTAAGGAGAGTATTCTGAGAAGGTGGATTTGAAGCCAGGGAGCAGGAACACTGTGATAGTTAAAGTCCATGGGCAGCTTCCCTCCCACCACCTGCTTCAGTATGGTGACAAAACTCGATGCGAGATCTTTGTAACCTTCTGGATTTTCCTGAAGTAAATATAAAACCATATAGCAGCAAATTCCACCACAGAGATCAAAAATGCAACATGAAACGCTTAAATTATTATTATTATTTACCTGAATGAGCTGCAGGTAAATGTGCAGAGAAGCCGACATCACGCCGGGGTCTTTGTCGCACAGCGCCTTGCGGAACTTGTTGTGAATGTGCTGAACTTGATTCGGAGCTATCAGGTAGAATTTATACAGAGCCAGGACGGCTTTACGGCGAATTATTTCTCTGCAGGTTTGTAACAACAAACACTCGTCTGTCAATCTGTTTAAGTTTATTTGTCATTTGAAAAGAGCATGAAGTGCTTCTTACTTTGGGTGATTGAGCTTTTCCTCCACCAGGGGGAGGATGGCAGGGATCATGTCTTTGGGGAACATCTGGCTGACAACTGTGAGCGCCATGCACACTTCAATCAGATTCGTACTCTGAAGATCCTGCAAACACATCCGCAATACCTTAATGAACCCTTCAATGTCTCAGTATTTTCTGTTTTAGTTTAACTCATGCAAAAGTATCACTATTTTCACATCTATGCTGCATCTTCTTTTTAATTATTGAGGTTGGATAATAATGTGATGCAGAGCTAAGATCAGAGATCAGAGCTTACCTCAAATATTCCCCACACCATATGGGGCACATTGATATTTCAGCCTGATTATTGTAAAAAAAAAAAAGGGGCCAAATAATTTAGCACAAACAATTTTATCACCTCTAATCATGATTACAAATTTACAGCTTTTTTTTGAAAAGCTGATAAATCCTAATCCATTGGTGCAAACTTTGCTTTAACTTAATTTACCCTGACAATTATATATACTAAAAAATAAAATAAAAAAATCCCTAGATAGAATCATTACTCACAATCCATCAGAAAATCAATTAATTATCAAAGTTACTGAACTGTTAGAGTTTTTCTTTAACAAAACCAAACCAAAATGTATTAAACAATGAGCTGTTTGGTGTATAACATAAGAAAAGTGGGAAATTTAATGGTCTGAATCAATCAGGAAGTTTACTCAATATCTGATTAATAAAGCACAAAGCTATTTGTTTTTGCTATTTTTTATGAAGTGTTAAAATATTTATAAATGTGTGTGACCAAAGAAACATGACAGTGAAGCTACAAAACGACTGACCTTCAACACCGTGTTAACCAGGAGAAGAAGCAACTCATGACTTTCATTCAAAAACAGCGACACAGCAAGGTAACCTGAGAGAATCACAAACACTTTAGTGTTTTATTATTATTATTAGTATTATTAGAATATTAGAATTTTAAAAATCAAAATCTGAACATTTTGAGCCTTTGCTCCTTTTCGTGCATTTTCTACATACATTCCCTCATACTCTACTGAAACATGCTATGTTTTTTTTGTTTATTTTTTTAATACTGTCTGCTTCAGGGGATATTTCCCTTATAAAATTATAGTAAAGTGTTTCTACTCTAATTTTGTATCATTTTATGCCTGAAAACACACCGACTCTCTTTTCCAGAACATTCCCTTGCTGGGCCAGTTTAATGGCGTGGATATAGCTGAAGGAGACGCCGTAACCCAGCATCTCACAGTAGATCGCTCTCACCATGAGCTCCTTCATCTGCCTCTAAATCAGATTGCAACAGAAAAAATAAATAAACAAATGAGAAAAGATAATTTTGCTGTATTGGAGCAGATGAAGTGGCGAAGCAATGAGAAGAATACCATAGTTGTGTTAGGGGAAGACACTTGTTCTTTAATTAGCAGGAGCTCTCGTTGAATGAGTTTCTCCTCCTCCTGCAAAAAGAAATGTAGAAAAGTATACATAATAATGTTTGATATGCAGTAACTTTTGCTATAAGCAATAAATCAATTAATTGCATAAGAAATTAAAACAAGCTCAATAATTTCCATTTGAATGATTTATCATTTTTCTCTTTTCTCTCTTTCTACCAAAAATTTGATGATAAAGTTTTGATCTCAAATAGTTCCTTTATTTTTTTGTTTACAGAGGCTCCATAATTAATTTGTTGTTTTGTTTATTTATTTTGGATATTTAAAATGTCTTCCATTTCCAATTTAAAGTTTATTGATATATGTTCTTGCATTATTATGCCATTACCATCGTATTAATCGAAAATGGTTTCAAAACAATATAATAATAATAATAATCAGCAAACTTTTTATGTTATGGTGACACTCATCTGTTTACCTAACATTTAATGCAGTCTATAAAGTGATACAACTTTGTACTACCAAGGCTGGGTAATACAACCTTGTTACAACATTATTATAAAGGTGTTTTTTAAGTTAAAGTACTTTGTTCTTACAGTCAAACTAAATAAAATAACCTTCACTTTTATGTCAACATTGCTAACCATACACCAAATATCAACACAAGCACTTGAACGCACCATTGAGGACAAGTCTTTCGAAAGTCTCTGTACACTCCACGACAACTA